>APFE031169404.1:16836-47831 GCA_000404065.3 Pinus taeda
ATAAGCATGCCTATCAAACAATTAAATTTGGTTGGGACGTTGATTTGAATTACAAACTACTTTGGCAAGTTGGAAACACATTCGGTAATAAGGCATGTATCCAATGGCCCGCATCGACAAAGGGTCATTATGGGCGTTCGTTATGGGCATTGTCAACCCTTCCTCAACCACACTCACCCGCCCCATTAGCATTCGCTACTCATCTAGCAAATCTTGGCTTTGATTATTCTTTCTAATTCTCGTGCACCCTTGTTAGCTTAAATCAAACATACAAGTGAGTCTAACGAGCAATTACCTTCTTGAAAAAACTTAAATTTTGATGGATCGCTGGTTCATATTTTTTTGTATTTTCACTGTACAATTTTCTTCTCCCGACAACCATCACGGACGGTTAGAATTCCCCGACATAAAACCACACAACCACAGCGTGTTGGGTTGGCGATAGTGGCGGGTCTCAGCCTCAAGACAATACATAAATAACTAGTGTCATTGTTAATGGTTGTATGGATTGTTTAGCTAGTAAATAAACATCGAGCCTCTATATTACCACTTTGAGCAATAGCATAATGTTCATATCAAAATCCTCAAGTTTGTCCTAATTGTAATATATTTAAATTGTAACACATACAAATACATATTTAACATAGCATTCCAAGTATGTAAATTCCGAAACATTAAATTCCTAGTTGTTGAGAATATTTGTGGATTCTTCTTGATGTCCTTTCTATTATAAATTTTCTGAACGACATTCATTTTATAATGCTTAATAAGTCTGAGTCAACAAAATTTGTTTTATCTTCCATATATATTTTCCAAATGCCCAGGTTCTGGTTAAGAATGTTTGGTTATAGTAGAACAAGATGAGTCAAATTCCTAATCAGAGTGAACTAAAATGAGGGAGGGGGATTTTCCTTAGCTATGGCATTGTTTGCCTCAATGATGGAATTTCTGATATCATTCGTTTTCTGATAGAATTTGGTTAATATGGAGTGAGATAGATGGGAACTTCTACTTCATCTATATATTCACACCCCCAAGAGGGTATATCCCGTCACACGGGGTGGGAGTGGCGGCGAGCCCTTTCCACTTTGAGATACTGGGCAGGTGAATAGATAGGAAATGTTTGAAATACCAAGTGTTGAATTCAAAAGTTTTGATCAAGATATTCGAGGGAGAGCGGGTGGAGGAACGAAGGTAGGTGGCTTTAGTCCACTCATTAGGAAAGGAGGCTCGACTCAAATCTGAGCATTTCTGTTTTCTATTTCACTTTGATAGACAATAATTTATTTATATATATTTTCATGTTATATAGAATTGATATATAGATAATTCCAATTTCTTTTCATAATATACATTCTATCCAATTAAGCTACAACTAGATATTATTTAATATCAAATGATTTGAGAAACCTCAACAGATCCATCAGTCGATGTGGAGCACTCTATCTACTTTTTTGGAGTAGGAGTGGTTCCATCAAGAAATCCAGGCAATTGTTCACTGCAAACCAGAGGAAGCTAGAGCTTCCTAAGAATGAAATGGGTGTCATCGAGTTTGATAGTCACAAGGTTTGGGATGTTCATCATAGCCATATTTCATAAATAAAGATGCAACAAATGGATCTGATGTTAGACAAGATCTGTTCTAACATTGAGACATGAGGCAGAGAGGGTCTAACTTTAAGATCAAAGGATTGATTGACATCAATGCCTAGTGTTGCGCAGAGTAGAGGAAAGAAATAATATTAAAAAGTGGAGCAAATGAGAGAGAGGAGATGACGCAGATCTCTGAGAATCCTGTGAAAGAAAAGGGCCACTCTGACCTTTCTTTCATCGAGTGATGAAACTTTTGAGGAATGAAAAAAATGCCATGATCATTGATATATTATCTGAAGCTCAAAGAATTCTCCACGAACTACTACAGGCTCCCTGGAAGATCAATATGATTGATGGGGAAGACTTGCAAGGTCTACCTACCTCTGTGATTGAGGTAGGGAGGAATGCCAACAGGATGTGCAGGTAAGGGGCACTGTGAGTGCGGTTTCCCAGTTGTTGTAGGTGTGAACGAAATCTCATGGTTGCATCATACAAATCTGGTAAGTTAAATGATGCCTAAGTGGATAAAGTTTGAAAAATCCACTATTTGATTTATTAATATAGCAAATTGAGAGATTGACTTCAAAGATAGAAAATAGTTCCTCTTAGTCTTCTTGTGGTGCAAGGGTGTTGCACGACTTAGCCTGACTTTCTTTGTTATTAACCTAGTTGGGTTCATGTCTTCTTGGGTGATATTAATTACCATTAGGTTTTTTATTAAACTCAGTGCATCAAAATCGACAAGAGTTGTCGTTGTGTCCATCAGCAGGATTAAATGTTGTATTGGCAGTTTTCGCAGTGCATTATATTAGATATCATTTTTTGGGATTCAACTGCGTTAAGTAAGTCATTCATCTATGACCATTTCCATGAGAGGTAGTTGTAACTAACTAATTTCTCATGATTTTTGAATATTCCACTAAGCACTCATTGCATTGGGTGATGCTCACAGGGGTGAAGAAGTGGGACTGAAGCTCATGAAATAAATCACATAGCATCAATCATCACTTCTGGGGCTTGCACCCGATAACCAAGACTTCCCAAGAGGTCACCCATCCCATATCACCTCTGGCTCAAGCACAGTTAACTGTAGAGTTTTCCCCACAACCAAGGATTGAATGTTATTTTCTTTTGTATTTTTTTAAAGAAGAACAATATCTTGATATTCATTTGAGAATCCAAGATATTCCCATTAACCAAGCTCATCAGCGAGCTCAACAAAGGTTGACAGAAAATACACTATATAGGTTGATAGAAAGCACATTATCCTTCCCATGCATCCAAGTATTTCTTAATGGAAAAATTAAGAATAAACATATAAATAATAGACTAATAGATTCCTAGATCTATTTAATAGAAGACCTGGTGGAGACTTCAACCTCCAAAAGTCAATGCATTACACTTGATACCCTAGAAAGAGTGCATACACGGAAGAACAACACATAAGAATACATAAAACCAATCATTTGGAAGGCTCAAAAGCACAAAGAAAAACCACTGATGACTATGATATGAAAGGCTCCTCTTTATTGCACTAAAAGAAGCTATTCTCATCACTATCGAAACTTGCATTGCTATACATATCAACTCAACATATTTAGGGAAATAAACAAGCCGACAAACCAAGGATCATAGTCATGACTAGTATGCTACCTATTGCAACACTACAAAATCCACCAAGGCAACATGCAATATTTTTGTCAATTATGGTTCACATAAGCCCATCCATTCAAGGCCTCAGGATCAAGGTCAAAATCTAGTAGATCAATTGCGTTGGACAAGCTAGCTAAATATTTTTTATTGCTACATTCATCAATATCAAACCCTTGACCAAAATCCTCCCTAAAATAATTATCATCTAATGCAGATAGGTGTGCATCATCAAAACATCATCTATAATTATCATCTAATGCACGTAAGTGTGCATCATCAAAACATCATCTATAATTATCATTTGATGCACATAAGTGCATCATCAAAACATTATCCAATGCACATAATCAAAACAAAACATTATCTATAATTATCATCTAATGCACATAAGTGTGCATCATCAAAACATTATCTAATGCAAATAGGTGTGCATCATCAAAACCATGCCATGTTTCTCTCATGGTAGAAAATGACTCAAGAAGAGAATCTATGAAAAAAGTAAGAGAATTCTCTTGCCTTCTCGAATTGAATTGTTGCATCCATGAGTAAAGTAAGAGAATTATCTTGCCTTCTTGAATTGACTTGTTTCTCTGCATTCTGACCATCTAGATAATCAGTAGTGAAAAGCTAATTGACAAAGGGGAAATTACTAGCTTGTGCTCTAAAACAAGACCCTTCACTTGAATTAACTTGTTGAGAAGCTCCAAATAATTAGCCTCACACTAACCACTAACACTACCCTGTTGAAACACTGTTTTTGAGCCTACAATATTCGAACATAAACTGACAGCAAAATATTACAACCATCAGGATAGGCCGCAAGAAAAAATACTTTGAAAAAGAAAACATACTTTGGCATAACGATACAAACAGATGACAAGAAAGGCAATTGATTCAAGTCTATATCATAAGTATCACTAAGAATTTTACAAAAAGACTTGTATATTAGATCAGAAAATGAGATAGTCCAAAAGGATATTGTGGTTAGGTATAGCCATGTAGTTATTTTTGGGCCCCGAGATTTTCCCGTTCAAAGTCATTTTCTAATATTTTAGTGGGAAATAAGTGCATAAAATTCTGTATTATGCGATCTGCAACCCTTGCTTCCTTCTAGAGTAAAGATTCTAATTTTCCTTTATAAGTTTTTCCATAAGACTTTCATCTTTGTAGGAAACCTTTCAAACAATATGTGTAGAATGAGGGCCTTTATCTTGTCTTGAAATATCTCTTATGTATCATTCGGATGGTGTGTGAGGAATAAATACTAGGAATTTCTTAAAATATTAATGTTTTCTTGACAACTTCCATGTCTTAAAACTAAGTCTTGTTGTTTTGTATCCAGTATGGTTGAATTGGAGACTACATAAGCTTGCAGATTTCATTAAAAGAGAATCAAGGAAAGCCATGCTTCTATGTTGGGGTTTATATTGTTTGTAATCATAAACATTCTGTACAATTGAAAATTTTCTTATCGAGTTTTAAATTTCATTTTTCATCGGTGCTTTACAATCCATGCCTTCAACTCTTGGTTGGGGTAGTTTAAGGTTTTTTATGAAAGTAAAGATTATGTAGGATTTTGATTCTTTCTTCCAAAGTAATCTTCTATTTGTATTTACCTTTTATACTTCAATGCCATCTAGAGTGTCTTTTAGTGTTTAACCACTTTAGTGGGATAGATTGTTTGTATTGTCTTTATGCAGTTGAGTGTATAGAACGCGAGCCAATACCACTTGGATCCCCATCATTGTTTCTTCCAATTTTTCAGTTTCTTTAATTGTAGCACAATTTACTATTTTTAGCAGTTTTTAGGGTCCTAAACTTCTAGAGTCGTTTTGAGACCCTAAACAATATCTTTTTGGCAATCTATTACCAATGATTTTTTTGGAAATCTATCACCAATGGGGTATCATGCACATCAAATGGAGGTAATATGAGCAAGTCATGACCCTCGGAAGTTAGTTGTCCAACTAACCCCAACGGGGGCCATAAAATATTGGTTTTACATCTCCTTGGGTTAGGGTTTTGGTTGTTAAGGTTTCCTCTTCTTTTTCAATAATAAAAAGGCCCTTGAGCCTCATTGTAAGGTAGTTTAGAGGCATGTAGCCACCACATCTCTTCTCAGGGATAAGCTACCATCACCCGAGCTAGTTTATTTCCATTTCTATTACTAGGCATATTTTAGTATTTTACATTAATGAAATGAAGTATTATTTCTGCTGCATCACTGTATTTATGGTTATATTTGTAATTTTGTGTGTTCTTGTTTAAATTCAGATCATTGTATCATAGCGGTTTGCTCTTTCTCTATTTGTCTTGCATGTCCCCAATAAGGTTGAGATATAAGGAGTTAGGGTTTGAACTAGTCAAACCTTTACAAAACCAGCCTCGCAAATCCTGATAGCCTCCCATGGCGGATGAAAAGAAATATGAGGGGGAAGGAGATCCTATGAAAATGTTTCTCGATGAGGACCTCGAGTGACAAAGGAGCACGATGATGGATAACTTTCCCCAGATCCTTCAGCGACTACAAAGGGGTGACACATCTACTTCCAATAGCTACTCTGGAAGTGCCATACCCTTTAAGGTACAAGTTAACTTTGACATTCCCACATTTGAGGGTTAGATAGATGCAGATGTTGCAGATAAATGGTTAAATCTGCTAGAAGGGTATTTTTTCGTTCATGATTTTTCTGGACAGGAAAAGATTACTTTCGCTCTTCTCAAAGCCACCCCCCACATCAAGGACTAGTGGGAAACCTACTGCGAGCAAAAGGATGAAAGTACGACCTCACTATTTTCAGCTGCACCCACTTGGAATTCATTCCAGGATGTCATCAAGGAGAAGTATGACCCTGTCAGAAGTTATGAGGATAAATACATAAAGTGGACCACACTGTGGTAGGGAAGGGACCAAGACGTGCCAGAGTTTACTAATATTTTTCATACCCTTCACACAAAGTTGGGTATCGAGGATACTGAGCAGTATTTGGTACTCAAATACCATGGCTACCTACACAGGTACATCTAGGGTGAAATGGAGTTCTAGGACATATCCTCACTTGGCATGGCATACCGATACACTATCAAGATCAAGCACAAGTTTAAACAAAAGAAGTGAGACTTTCGATCTGCGAATCCAAAGCAAGGGAAAGGTGCCCCCAAACTACAGAACAAGGCACAAAGCCAAGGCAGGGAGGCCCATAAGAACAACGAGAAACTGGTGTGAGTTCCATAAGAGCTCCACTCAAAATACAAGTGAGTGTCGGGCCAAGCAGTCACTAGTGGCTGAGCTAAAGGCTTCGGAATCAGTTGCATGTTCCGACTCTGTGTCAAAACTTGACAAGGGGAATGACAAAGGGAAGAAGATTATCGATGCGAAGCCCAATTCCACCAATGCGACCATGAATATCTAGAAGGAGGAGCCCAAAGATCAAGAGGAGCAGCAGTGCCTCTTCCACTCCTAGATGTGTGTAAAGGGTTCCTCGCTATAGTTCATTGTCGATAGCAGGAGCCAAAAGAACCTCATTTCGGTAGAGGTCATGAAGCAGCTAGGCTTACCGACCACAACACATCCCCAACCATACACCATCGGGTGGCTTCACCAAGGATGGGATGTTTGCGTGAGCCAACGGTGTTGCCTTCCATACAACATCAAGCCCTTCATAGATGAGGTATTATGTGACGTTTCTCCCCTTGATGTTTGTGATGTATTATTAGGCTAACCATACTTGTGGAAGCAACATGTTATGTATGAATCAAGGCCTTTTGATGTTATTGTTACTTTGGGAAATAAGCTATATAGGATATCAGAGGTAGCACCGCCTATTGCCATCTCTTTGGTTACTGCATAACAATGCAGTAAGCTCATTTCCAAAACTGGGAAATTTGTTGAAAATAGCAACAAGAAATGATAAAAATAGAATCTAGAATATTCCACTTTTAATTTGTCCTTGAATTAAAATTGTGAATTGAATTTGAATTTAGTCTCACTAGCTACTTGGAAATAATTAATTAATTCATTGTGGATTGATTAGTTAGAGAAATTCAAGTTAGAAGTCTTTTCGATGTCAAGCAATAATTATCCCTTAAATTAAGGAGATTATCCCTTAATTAAGGAGATAACGTTGAGATATATTTGATTTGTAATTAGTTAGCTCAGTTTACTGAGTTAAGTCCAGTTAAATTAGTTCCAAACTGTTTGAGGAACTAATTGTGAGTTATCAGTCAGTTGATGCATGCATGCACTCAACAAGTGTACTCCAGATAACTGAAGATTCCCTCATCAGAAAATCATACATGTCTATTTTGAGAAAGACCTAGTTGAGCTAAATGTCAAGGACAATGTACTATCAGTTGCATGCTTTCTCCTATAAAGGAAACTCATGCATACAGAAGGAGAAGGTTCCTTGAGGATTGCACAATTCTGATAGTGTGTTAGAGCAGTGTGTGAGACCAATGTTACACTTGGTAACAGGAGATCATCCACTAGGTAAAACTGTGCAAGGAAATAGGATCTTGGAGGGAAGAGGAGTAGGCTTGTGAGAAGCCTTGATTGCTTGTGAGCATCTGGGAGGATTGTACTAAGAGCTGGTTAGCTGTGAGAGCTAAGGCTTTGTATAATTCTAATGTATTTCCACCTTGTATGATAATACATATAGTGGGGTTTTTAGCTGATGCTTTCCCCTGAGTACTTTTTTTGTTTCATGTGCATTGATTCTTCTTCTTCTGGTTATATGTGTTCAGCTCTGATTCAACTCATTCTTTAAGCTTATGCAAGTTTGATAGTAGAAGTAGATTATGGTATTTTGCTTTAGTATATTGCATTATTGGGTTAATCTACAGTCATATTTTCTATATATGATCTTAGAGCAAGATTTATAGAGAATTTGTAGAATTTATACATGGTATTAGAGCCTAGTTTATCAGAGCTATGAATTGTATACTGAGAAGAGAATTTGAAGTTTGAAGTTCACGGTTGCAAGTGCAAATCGAATTCATATCATACTTCAATTGACATGGGACATTATGTGACTA
The DNA here is from genome assembly GCA_000404065.3 of Pinus taeda. Lineage (NCBI taxonomy): Eukaryota > Viridiplantae > Streptophyta > Pinopsida > Pinales > Pinaceae > Pinus > Pinus taeda. The sequence continues at coordinate 25,117 of APFE031169404.1, forward strand.
ATTTCCCATCGAAGAAGTCCAAGAAGGGATCCTCAAAAGGATCTGAAGGTGAGGCATTAGCCTATTAGTTCGAAATGGACTTCACCCTCATCAGATGCATGGTGTCATCGATGATGGGTTGTGGTTGGTATCTTGACAATGGAGCCTCATTCCACATGACTGACGATAAAAGTTTATTCAATACCTTGGAGGAGAAAGACCTCTAGATGCGCATAGTGATGGGTGATGATGAAAGGTATAATGTTTCAGGAGTAGGCATGGTTGCTTTTCAGAGGGAGCATGGAGTTCTTATCACCTTGACAGATGTGAAGTATGTGCCTGGATTGAAGAAGAACTTGGTATCGATCGTGATGTTGGAGGACAAAGGCTACGATGTTGTCTTTAGTAAGGGAAATGTTTTCCTTAGACACATCACCATGGGACAGGTGAAATAGATCGGTTCACGAGTTAAGAACTTGTATGCTCTTGATGATCAAGATGCATGCAAAACCTTAAGGAGCAAGGCAAATGTTAGAGATTTGGTGGTTGAGAGGGAGAATAAATTAACTCTTAACATGCAGTCCCATAAGAAGTCTCAGACAATTGTGGAGGAGCCACAATTGGAGAAGTGGGCAGAGGGATCACATGCAGCCATACCTCGAGGTGTGAGGTGGGATGATGTGAAGTGATAGTCCCAAGAAGGCTGAAATTGGGTAGGGACCATTGAGAGGCCTTATCTCATGGATCGTACCTTTCTACGAGAGCCCAAAGTACATAGTAGCGGGAGGAATAAGTGGAATTGATGCAGTCAAAGATCAAAGTGACAGAGGCTAGAGTAGTTGGATACTGAAGAGCCCAGAGAAGGATTGACAACAGTGAAAAAAGGTTGAGTCACCAGAAGCACAAAGTTTTCTGTCGATAGAGGCAATAGTAGTCAGAGACTTTGATGACAGAGGCATCATTTTGATTCAAGTTGGATGTTTTTTTGTTTTTGGAGTTCCTGGAGAAACAACACGAGAGAGAAGTGTTGCATGCATAACATTCCAAATGTTCACAATCGGGATCGAGTTGAATTCATTTCTTGTTGAGAAGGAGTGTTGAAAATAGCACAAGAAATGATAAAAATAGAATCCAGAATATTCCAATTTTAATTTGTCCTTGAATTAAAATTGTGAATTAAATTAAAATTTAGTCTCATCGATTACTTGGAAATAATTAATTAATTCATTATGGATTAACTAGTTGGAGAAATTCAAGTTAGAAGTCTTTCTGAAGTCATGCAACAGTTATCCTTTAAATTGAGGAGACTGTCCCTTAATTAACGAGATAAGGTTGAGTTATATTTGAGTTGTAATTAGTTACCTTAGTTTACTGAGTTAAGTCCAGTTAAATTAGTTCCAAAATATTTGAGGAACTAATTGTGAGTTATCAATCAGTTGATGCATGCATGCACTCACCAAGTGTACTCCAAATAACTGAAGATTACCTCATCAAAACTCATGCATGTCTATTCTGAGAAAGACCTAGTTGAGCTAAATGTCAAGGACAATGTACTATCATTTGCACGTTTTCTCCTATAAAGGAAACTCATGCATGCAGAAGGAGAAGGTTCCTTGAGGATTGCATAGTTCTGACAGTGTGTTAGAGAAGTGTGTGAGATCATCGTTACACTTGGTAACAGGAGATCATCCACTAGGTAAAACTACGCAAGGAAATAGCATCTTGGAGGGTAGAGGAGAAGGCTTGTGAGAAGCCTTGATTGCCTATGAGCATCCAGGAGGATTGTACTGAGAGATGGTTAGCTATGAGAGCTAAGGCTTTGTATAATTCTGAAGTATTTCCACCTTGTATGATAATACAAATAGTGAGGTTTTTAGCTAGGGCTTTCACTTGAGTATTTTCTATGTTTCATGTGCATGGATTCTTCTTCTTCTAGTTATATGTGTTCAGCTCTGATTCAGCTCAATCTTTAAGCTTCCGCAAGTTTGATAGTAGAAGTAGATTATAGTATTTTGCTTTAGTATATTTCATTATCGAGTTAATCTACAGTCAGATTTTCTATATATGATCTTAGAGCAAGATTTGTAGAGAATTTGTAGAATTTCTACAAAATTTGTTTTTTTGATGATATGCCCTCAAGGAAAGAAGAAGACAGTGGCCACGACCTCTAAACAGGACCCCTCCGCATGACAACCACAGATGGACAAGGTAGTGGAGGAGTATGAGGACATCTTCACCTCCCCCACAGGGGTTCCTCTGCATTGCCAGGTCAAGCACTCCATTGATCTGACCCCAGGTGCACCACTACCCAATGGAACAATCTATCAGTGCTCTATTCTAGAGAACGACAAAATCAAGAGGTAGATTCGGGAGCTGTGCAGAAAGGTCACACCTGACCGAATTCATCGCCCTGTGGGAGCCCAATCGTGTTGGTACAAAAGAAGGATGGAACTTGGAGACTCTGTATTGATTGTCGGGTGCTGAAAAAGATCACTTTCCAGAATAGTTACCTGATCCCATGGATTGATGACCTTCTGGACCAAGTGAACGTGGACAAATATTTCAGCAAGATCGACTTGAAGTCAGGATATGACCAAGTAGCAATCGAACCCTCCGATATGTGGAAGATTTCCTTCAAAGCCAAGGAGGGCCTTTTCGAATGGTTGGTTATGCCTTGCGAGTTGACGAATACTCCTACAACCTTCATGAGGTTGATGGATGACATCTTGTAGCCATTCACCAACTCATTTGTAGTGGTATACTTGAATGACATCCTGATATTCAACTTGAGTTGGGAAGAGCACCTCCACCACATCCGACAGGTTCTCCAAACACTATGGCAACACAAGCTATGTGCCAATTTGGAGAAATACACTTTTGGCATGACCCAAGTTCAGTATCTAGGATACATTATTAATGAATGAGGGGTGCATGTGGATCCAGCCAAGATCCAAGTCATTCGGGATTGGCCATCTCCAACCACTCTGATAGAGCTCCACAACTTTCTCGGTCATGCCAATTTCTACCGCAGGTTCGTGTTGGGATTTTCTCATATCACTTGGACCTTGAGTCAAGTCACTAAGCAGGGAGTGAAAGAAAAATTATTTTTGGTCTGAATCTCAATATAGGGCATTCACAGAGTTGAAACATCGCCTTTTCTCAGTACCAGTGCTCGCATTACTAGACTTGCAACAACCATTTGAGATCGTGACAGCTGCCTCTTACTATGATATTTGGGTAGTCTTTACTCAACATGGGCATCTAGTGGCATATCACAGTGAGACACTTTCAAACACAGTCCAGAAGTATCCTACTTATGACAAAGAGATGTATTCCATTGTGCATGCTTGCTGACAATGGAAGCATTACATTTTGGGGAAGGAAACAGTCATCCACACAGATCACCAGCCCCTGCAGTTCATACAGATGTAAGGGAAGTTGTAGAATGATCACCATCAGAAGTGGTCCACATACCTACAATAGTTCCATTTGTATATCATGTATAAGAAGGGCGACATCAATAATGTTGCAGATTGCCTCAGTTGACCACCGATCATGGCATTAACCATCGTGGTCAACTCTTGTGGGCACAAGACTTTTGATTGGCCACTTCTCTGATGGAGGGTTAGCATGCTCCAGATTTTGACCTCCAAGATGCCCTGTTATGCCACCTAGGTCACCTTTGTGTTCCATCAAGAGAGCATGCCAAGATGATCTGGGAAGCACACAACAGTTGGCCTGCTGGGCATTTCGGGGTCAAGAAAATGGTGGCAGTACTACAAAAGTATTTCTATTTACCAAATCTCCAATAGGATGTCGAGAAGTACATCAAATGCGACACTCCCTGTGCCATTCCCAAACCAACCATCAAGAATCAAGGCCTCTATAATACACTGCCTACCCCTAGTCGACCTTGGGAATCCATCTCCATGGATTACATGTTGGGCCTTCCTTCTACTAAGCATGGAAATGACTGTTTTTTGTGGTTGTTGACAGGTTCTCGACAATGGCTATTATGGAAGCCTGCAAGAAGAATATCACAGCAGAAGCCACTGATAAGCTCTTCTTTGAATGAGTGTGGGTACACTTTGGGATCCCATAGTCTATCATCTCAGATCGGGACAACAAGTTCCTTAGTACATTTTGGTCCAGTCTCTAGTCGATGTTTGACACCAAACTCACTAATTCCATAGCCTTCCATCCCCAAACTAATGGCCAGATAGAGGTTGTCAACAGGATGATCATACACATTCTACACATGTACAACTCAAAGCATCCATACACATGGGATGAGATCCTCCACTATGTTCAGCACAGCTATAACTGGGCTCTCCACAGCTTGACTCACCACAACCATTTTTAGGTAGGCTTGAATTCCAGCCACTATGTCCCATTAATGTGGCCGTGCCATTTGCAACTGCTCAGGCAAATTCAACTCATGTCTAGTTCAAAACAGATAAGAAAAATAGCTTCATTGAGCACATCTAACATATCCACCAGTAGGTCCACGACATTATGGAGAAATCAAATGCCAAGTACAAGCATCGACAAGATCAACATCGAATGCCACACAAGTTTCAGGTGGGTGACAAAGTCTGGTTGCATTTGCAAAAGGAACGCCTTACCGGAGCCTATTAGAAACTCAGACCACTCCGATATGGTCCTTACACCATTGCCAAGGCTGTGGGAGACAATGAATTTGAGCTCAGAATTACCCCATTCCTTGGCCTGCACCTAGTGTTCAATGTGGACTGCCTTCGGCCATACTTTCCACCATTAATAGACACATCCGACATTGCAGAATAGATCACATCAATAGATTTAAATCCAGATTGCATGGAACAAGCTGCAACTAATTGGATCATGGACACATAGATCAAGCATACTCACCAGCAAAAGATCCAATTGTATTGAGTTTTCAAAGTAGGCCAACTCCTTTACCAGGGCAAGTGGCTCACTAGGGACCAAGTTCAGTAGAAGTTTCCTCATCTCATGGAGGAACTCAACACAATGGGGACCAATGCTTCCTAAGGGGGGAGGAATGATTTAGGTGGATATTGGTGGCCACCCACCAATTCCACTTGGACCCCCACCATTGTTTCTTTCAATTTTCCAGTTTTGAGGCCCTAAATGACGTTTTTTTGGCAATCTCCCACCAACGATTTACCAATGAAATAATGTTTTCTATTGTAGTCCTCAGAGAGATCTTTCCAATGGGTATCATGTGCGTTAAACGAAGATAATATGATGAAGTCACAACCCTGGGAAGTTGGCTATCCAACTACCCCCATCGGGGCCCATAAACTCTTGGTTTTAGATCTCCTTGGGTTAGGGTTTTGGTTGTTTAGGGTTTTCTCTTATTGCTGAATAATAAAAACGCCCTTGATCCTCATTGTAAGGTAGTTCAAAGGCATGTAGCTACCACATCTCTTCTTAGGGATAAGCTACCATCGCCCAAGCTAATTTATTTCCATTTTTGTTACAAGGCATATTTTAGTATCTTACATTAATGAAATGAAGTATTATTTCTGCTGCATCTCTGTATTTATGGTTATATCTGTAATTTTTTGTGTTCCTGTTTAAATCTGGATTAGTGGTATCAGAGTAGTATGTTCTTTCTCTGTTTTTCTTTGCATGTCCCCAACAAGGGAGGGATATAAGGAGTTAGGGCTTGAACTGGTCAAACCTTTGCAAGACTAGCCTCATAAATCTCGACGACCTCCCATAGCAGATGAAAAGAAAGAAGAGGGGGCAGGAGATCCTATCAAAATCTTGCTCGAAGAGGCCCTCGAGTGACAAAGGAATGCGATGATGGACAACTTTTCCCAGATCCTTCAACAGCTACCCCGGGGCAACACATCTACTTCTAGCAACAACTTTGGAAGCGCTACACCCTTTAAGGTACAAATTAACTTTAACATTCCTACATTTGAGGGTGAGATAGATACAGATGCTATAGATAAATGGATAAATCTGCTAGAACGATATTTTTTGTTAATAATCTTTTCGGATGGGAAAAGACTACTTTCGGTCTTTTTAAAGCCACCCCTAATGTCAAGGATTGGTGGGAGACCTACTGTGAATAGAAGGATGAAAGTACGACCTCACTGTTTTCAGCCGCACCCACTCGGAATTCATTACAGGATGTCATCACGGAGTAGTACTGCCCTGTCAGAAGCTATGAGGATAAATACATCAAGTGGACCATGCTGCAGCAAGGAAGGGACCAAGACATGTCAGAATTTACCAATATTTTTCATACTCGTTGCAAAAAGTTGGGTATCAAGGATACTATGCAGCATTTGGTACTCAAATACTGTGGCTGCCTACACAAGTACATCTAGGAAAAGATGGAGTTCCAAGACATCTCCTCGCTCAATAGGGTGTACCGATACATTGTCAAGATCGAGCATGAGTTTAAATAGAAGAAGTGAGACTTTGGATTTGCAAATCCAAATCAAGGGAAAGGTGCCCCCAAACCAAAGAACAAAGGACAAATCTAAGGCGGGGTGGCCTAGGACAACCCGCCAAAGCCACAAGAAAAGAACAACATCGTGAAGATGAAGGACACAGGAAAGTGGTGTGAGTTCCATAAGAGCTCCACTCACAATACAAGTGAGTGTCAGGCCAAGCAGTCACTAGTGGCCGAGATAAAGGCTTCGGAATCAGATGCATGTTCCGACTCTGAGTCAGAACCTAGCAAGGGGAATGACAAAGGGAAGCAGATTATCAATACAGAGCCCAATGCCACTAGTGCCACCACGAAGATCCAGAAGTAGGAGTTCGAAGATCCAGAGGAGGAGGAGCACCTTTCAACTCTGAGATTTAGGTAATGTGTTCCCTGCTACAGTTCATTTTCGACAGCGGGAGCAAAAAGAACCTCATTTCGGCAGAGGTCATGAAGTGGCTAGGCTTACTGACCATAACACATCTCCAACTATACAACATTAGGTGGCTTCACCAAGGATGGGATCTTCACGTGAGCCAACAGTCTCGCATTTCATACAACATTAAGCCCTTCATGGATGAGGGATTATGTGACATTAGTCCCCTTGATGTTTGTGATGTATTATTAGGCCAACCATACTTGTAGAAGTGACATGTTGTGTATGAATCAAAGCCTCATTTTGTTATTATTACTTTGTGAAATAAGTTGTACAGGATACTGGAGGTAGCACCGCCTATCGCCATCTCTTTGGTTACTGCAAAACAATGTAGTAAGCTCATTTCCAAAATAGGGAAATTTGTTTTCCTAATTATACGTCCTCATGGAAAGAAGAAGACGATGGCCACAACCTCCAGACAGGGCCCTTCCACACGACAACTATAGAAGGACAAGGTCGTGGAGGAGTACGAGGACATCTTCACCTCCCCTATATGGGTTCCTCTACACTACCAGGTCAAGCACTTCATTGATCTGAGCCCAAGTGCATCACTACCCAATGGAACAATTTATCAGCGCTCAGTTCTGGAGAATGACGAAATAAAGAGTCGGATTCAGGAGCTGCTGCAGAAAGGTCACATCCGACCGAGTTCATCACCCTGTGGGAGCCTGATTGTGTTGGTATAGAAGAAGGATGGGACTTGGAGACTCTGTATTGACTGTCGGGCGCTAAAAAATATCACTTTCCAGAATAGGTACACAATCACACATATTGATGACCTTTTGGGCCAACTGACTGGGCGAAATATTTTAGCAAGATCAACTTGAAGTCAAGATATCACCAAGTATCAATCGAACCCTCTGATGTGTGGAAGACTGCCTTCAAAGCCAAGGAGGGCCTTTTCGAATGGTTGGTTATGATTTTCGGGTTAACAAATGCTCCTGCAACGTTCATGAGGTTGATGGATGACATCTTGTAGCTGTTCACCAACTCATTTGTAGTGGTATACTTGGATGACATCTTTATCTTTAGCCAGAGTTGGGAAGAGCACCTCCACCACATCTGAAAGGTTCTCCAAACACTGTGGCAACCCAAGCTATGTGTATATTTGGAGAAATGCACTTTTGGCATGACCCAAATTTAGTATCTAGCATACATTATTGATGAACGGGGGTGCATGTGGATCCAGCCAAGATCTAAGTCATTCGGGATTGGCCATCTCCAACCTTTCTGATAGAGCTCTGCATCTTTCTAAGTCTTGCAAATTTCTACCGCAGGTTTGTGTTGGGATTTTCTCATATCACTTGGCCCTTGAGTCAAGTCACCAAGGGAGGAGTGAAAGAAAAATTCTTTTGGTCTGAATCTCAACAGAAGGCATTCACAGAGTTGAAACATTGTCTCTGCTCAGCACCAGTGCTCACATTACCATACTTGCAACAACCATTTGAGATCGAGTTAGATGCCTCTGAATATGTTATTGGGGTAGTCCTTACTCAACACAGGCATGCAGTGGCATATCATAGTGAGACACTTTCAGACACAGTCTGGAAGTATCCCACTTATGACAAAGAGATGTATTCGATTGTGCAGGCCTGCCGACAATGGAAGCATTACATTTTGGGGAAGGAAACAATAATCCACATAGACCACTAGCCCCTGCAGTTCATATAATTCAAGGGAAGTTGCAGAATGATCGCCATCAAAAGTGGTCCATTTTAATATCAAGTATAAGAAAGGCAACACTAATAATGTTTCAGATTGCTTCAGTTGACCACTGATCGTGGTGTGAACCACCGTGGTCAACTCTTGTGGGAACGAGACTTTTGATTGGCCACTTCTCTACAAAAGAAACCTAGAATTTGGCCATACATATGAGACACTGTTGGAGGGTCAGCATGTTCCATATGTTCACCTCCAGGATGCCCTGTTATGCCACTTGGGTCACCTTTGTGTTCCCTCAAGTGAGCATGCCAAGATGATTATGGAAGCACACTACAGTCAGACTTCTCGGCATTTCGAGGTCAATAAAACGGGGGCAGTACTGTAGAAGTATTTCGATTGGCCAAATCTTCAATAGAACGTCGAGAAATACATTAGATCCTGAATTGCCTACATCATTTCCAAACCCGTGATCAGGAAGCAAGGCCTCTATAATCTACTGCCTACCCCTGGTCGACCTTGGGAATCCTTCTCCATGGATTAAATGTCGGGCCTTCTTTCTACTAAGCATGGAAATGACTGTGTTTTTGTGGTCGTTGACAGGTTCTTGAAGATGGCCATTATGGCAGCTTGCAAGAAGAATATCACAGTAGAAGCCACTGATAAACTCTTCTTTGAACAAGTGTGGGTACACTTTGGGATCCCACAGTCTAGCATCTTAGATCGGGAGAACCGGTTCCTTAGTACATTTTGGTCTAGTCTTTGGTCAATGCTAGATACAAAACTCACTAAGTCCATAGCCTTCCATCCCCAAACTGATGGCCAGACAGAGGTTGTCAAGAGGATGATTGTACACATTATGTGCATGTACAACTCAAAACATCCATGCACATGGGATGAGAGCCTCCCCTATGTTTAGTACAGCTATAACTGGGCTCTCCACAGCTCTACTAGCCACAACCATTTTCAGGTGGGCTTGGGATTCTAGCCACTATCTCCCAATGATGTGGCCATGTCATTTACAACTACTCAGGTAGATTCAGCACATGTCTAGTCCGAAATAGATAAGGCAAACAACTCCATTGAGCACATCCAACATATCCACCAGCAAATCCATGACATTTTGGAGAAATCAAATGCCACGTATAAGCAGCAACATGGTCAACATTGGGTGCCACACAAGTTTCAGGTGGGCGACAAAGTCTAGTTGCATTTGCAAAAGGAACGCCTTACTCGAGCCTGTCGGAAACTTAGACCATTGTGATATGGTCCTTACACCATTACTAAGGTTTTGGGAGATAATGCATTTAAGCTCAAAATTCCCCCATTCCTTGGCCTGCACCTAGTGTTCAATGTGGACCACCTTCAGCCATACTTTCCACCATTAATAGACACATCTGACATTGCGGAATAGCTCACACCAACAGAGTTAAATTCAGATTGCATGGAACAAGCTGCAACTAATTGGATCATGGACATGCAGATCAAGAAAACATACCAGCAAAAGATCCAACTGTATCGAGTTGTCAAAGCAGGCCAACTCCTTCACTAGGGCAAGTGGCTCACCAAGGACCAAGTTCAGTAGAAGTTTCCTCATCTCTTGGAGGAACTCAATGCAATGGGGACCAATGCTTCCTAAGGGGGGAGGAATGATCTAGGCAGATATTGGTGGCCACCCGCCAATTCCACTTGGACCCCCACCATTGTTTCTTTCAGTTTTCTAGTTTGCTTAATTGTAGCATAGTTTACTATTTTTAGCAGTTTTTTGGGTCCTAAACTTCTGGAGCCGTTTTGAGGCCCTAAACGATGTTTTTAGGAAATCTACCACAAACGATTTACCAATGTAATCATCTTTTGTGTCGTATTCGTTAGAGAGATATTTCCAACGGGTATCATGCGCGTCAAATGGAGATAATATGATGAAGTCATGACCCCAGGAAGTTTGTTGTCCAATTAATCACAACGGGGCCCATAAACTCTTGGTGTTAGATCTCCTCAAGTTAGGGTTTTGGTTGTTTAGGGTTTGCTCTTATTGTTCAATAATAAAAATCCCCTTGATCTTCATTGTAAGGTAGTTGAGAGGCATGTAGCCGCCACATCTCTTCTCAGGGATAAGCTACCATCGCCCAAGCTAGTTTATTTCCATTTCTGTTACTATACATATTTCAGTATCTTACATTAATGAAATGAAGTATTATTTCTATTGCATCTCTGTATTTATGGTTATATCTATGTTTTTTTACGTTTCCGTTGAAATCTGGATCAATATCATTTGGATGGTGTGTGAGGAATAAACGCTAGGATTTTCTTAAATTTAGGTCTTGAAACATAGTCTTGTTGTGTTTATTTTGTATCCAATATGGGTTGAATTGGAGACAAGAGAAGTTTTCATCTTTCATTAAAAGATAATTAAGGCAAGACATGTTTTTTTGTTGGAGTTTATGTTGTTTGAAAGCATAAACATTTTGTATGATTGAAAATTTTATTACCCAGTTTTCTATTTCATTTTGCATTAGTGTTATACAACCCATGCCTTCACCTCTTAGTTGGGGTTTAAGGTTGTTTATGAAATTAAATATTCTGCAGGATTTCAATTCTTTCTGCCAAAGTAATCTTGTCTTTGTCTCTATTTTTTATACTTCAATGCCATCTATAGTGTCTTTCCTTGTTTAGCCTCTTGAATGGGAGAGATTGTTTATATTGTCTTTATTCAATTGTATGTCCAAACATATTGTTTATATTGTCTTCATCTCCAATGGTCTCTACTATCTATATTTTTTTCTTTATAGTTTGTGGCCATCTAGAATTCCTTTCCTTGTGTAAAACTCTTGAGCAAAATAGAATCTCGTCGTTGTGGTACAAATATTTAAATACATTGACAATATTGATTTGTTGGATTGTTGGTTTTTCTCTACTCCATGTCTGCTAGTTGATGTATCCATAGAAATTGAATTTCTAAGGTTTGTTGGGCTCAAAGACTTCACTAATTTGTCTACTACCTTCATTTTGCATGGTTTGAATGAATTGTTTGAGTTAGAGATTATGGGAATGCTTTTAATATATGGTTGTTGCGACATGTGTGGAATTTGATATTTGACCTTTATTATACGGACAACTATGTTGGAGTATCTATTTCCCATATGTGGGCAAGCGAGTTTATTATCCTTTTTTATTTCCTTCTTGTAACGTGAATTTACAACATATAGGAGATTGTTTAGAGTATTTGTGGTTGCTAACTAGACTTTTGCTTTGTTTTAGTATTAAAAGATTCAATTACATTTACAATTCTTGTTAGATATAGGATGAAGGTCATTACTCTACTCCCCAATTTTAATGGAGATCCATCAACTCAAGCTTTTCTATATAACTATACATGAGATGAATTGGATGTGGACCCAATTGGGACTGAAATTTATTCTTTTAGGTCTGGTTGACTAAATGTTGATATTATATAACCAGATTATACAATAGACTAACTTGGTTATCATTTATAATGAATGAGAATGTTCGTTTCGACTCTCTTTTCTGGATCAAAGTTTTTATGGTTTTTCTTGTTTGATTTTATGGGAACTTGCTTTGATAAACACTCCATGAGGTAGGGAGTTGTGGTGTATAGCCTGAGCTATTTTGGCTTAGAGGTAATGGATTATGGTGCATAATATGAGTTGTATTTTGCTTATGTGCTAGATCATAATGGTATCTATTTTTCCAAAATCGTCCAAGACTTTCTCCAAGCTTCATCCCTTGTTTGAAATATGCCAGTTTGGTTGAATATATATTATTAATCCTAAAAACTGTGTGGAATTCACAGACTCTTCTGTGGCTTTGATTCTGAAAGTTATGGGTTCATTGTGCCTTAAAAAAAAATTCAAAACTAGAGAACCATCGCATTCAATCAAGGATCCATACCTACATTCACCAACCATACATTTCCAAATTATGAGGCTAGTCAATTCCTTAAAATGGGATAAAACAAAACTAAAGTTGCAAGTACATTGTTGAAATTGCTAAGCATTCCCTCAATTGACATATTGCAACTGAAATCAATAGGATAGCTAAAGAAGAGTTCACTTTACTTTTAACACCATGTTATTTCTCTCACTTAAATTGTTTCTCCATATATTATTTCCTTACGACGTTCCTTTGCAATATTTGGTGCAATTGCTATTATATACCAGCTTACACCCATCTTAACTGTAGATCTACCAAGCATTGAGAGGGATCAAATCTCTATCTTGAGGTGCAAACCTCTTTTAAAGCAAAAATATATCTGATCCCTCTAGGCCCTTGGTAGATTCAAAGTTATGATGGATCTAGGCTGGTTTAATTATTAGCCTTTAAATAGGCCACACTAGACAAGAGTACCATGGTAGAAAACCATGGGCTAGATAATTTTATATTGCTATATTATGTTAATTATTATTATTATTATTATTTTTGAATAACTCAAAATATTAAACATTACAACATCTCTACCATACTGGACTGGATAGTGCAACACAATTAGGTTAGCCATATACATTAAATGGTTGATAGATGTCAATACACTTACCTCTCATGATACATCTCACATTAACAAAATTTTAATAAACACAATTTTATTATTATTAATTATAAAATAATTAATATATGAGTTAAACATATATACATTAAAAAAACACGTTACAAGATTAACCCCACATATAGATAGGTTTTGTTATAATACCATTGGTCAATACCATGCTTTACTAACAAAACAAAACCCCACATATTGATAGGTTTCATTATAATATCATTCGTCAATACCATGGTTTAATAACACAACAAACCCAAAAATCTATTTCATGTGAGTGTGACATATTTTTAATTAATCAACTTCTTAAAAGGGAAAAAAGAGAACTATTTTGGATATAAATCTGAACCTTTGATTTGTTTATAGTACTAAGAATATTCTTGAATATCTTGTGGAGATAAATCCCTACCATTAACTATAATTATTGATAATTAAATCAAAATTTTAGAAATCATAATAATTACTATATATTATAGGTATTATAATATATAATATATAGCATTATAATTTGTAATAAATATTTATTAGCTATAATATATGTATATATTATTATAATGTTTTTATGACAGAATACATATATATATATAGCCGTGATTTTAAGATATTATAAATAGATATTCTATATTTTGATAAATTATTAATTTATGCTAAATTAATAATATTTAGCTAATTTATATGATTATTATTATAATGATATTTTATATGTTCTTAGTTAATTAAACTATATACATAGATGTATAAATGTATATTAAGTTATTATTAGAGCTATTAAATTTTATTATAATTATCTTCATATATTAATGGTATATGTTATAGGTTATTTATTCATAATAGTTCATTAGAGGTTACTAAATTAAAAAATAATAATTTCTATGTAAATTCTAATTTTGTTTAAAATTATTACTATTATTATTATTATTGCTAAAAAAATTAATGCATAGGTTAAAGATGTACACATTTTAAAATAAAACAAGCAATTTTTTTTTTGGATTTTTAATATGTAAATATGTTTTGTGTCATCAATACTACATGCCCAAACAATCACAACTCATCATATAACATTTTTTAATTAGTAAATTTTATTATAAAGGGAAAAAATGCATAGTTATTTTGGAAATAAATCTTTGTTTTTGATTTGTGTATACTCCTAAGAATATACATTATTTTATGGATATTATATCCCTATTATCCATCTAATAATATTGATAATTTAATTAAAATTGTGGAAGCAGTGTTGCACAATAGACATACCTATTAACATAAATATATATTATCAAATTAAATTCAAAGTAAATTAATTAGAGATAATTATATTAAATACTATTATGATAAATAAATAAAATTTAATGTTTTTTTTTTTTTGTTTTTTTAAAAATTAATTAAATTATTTAAACATTTTGACTTCAAATCACATTAAAATTATATATGTGTGTGTAATTTTACACATAAAAATTATGTATGTCTGTGGGGGCTAGTTCAAGTGATCTAGAGCTAGATGTGAAATTCTTTGATATTGTTGTTAGTTATTATTGATTATGAGTTCCAGTCTTTTAGATGAGGCCTATAGTTCACCCACTTCACCATCTACTAAAAATAGAAATACTTTGAGATTTAATTAAATTAAATTAAATAAATATAATTGGTTACAACATCACTATCACTATCACTCATGGGAAGATGTTACAGATTTTCATTCTATTATGTGCATCTCATGGGATGGCCTGCAAGATGAAATAACTCGTCCATGTAAGTTGCGCGGCATTGGAGCCGAACATTCTGTCACCCTGTCTCTGCATTCTCTGCCTTGTATTTATTAGGTCCCATGTGATCATGCCAAATAAAGTTAATGCAGCAGAGGTTTAATGCTTTTACTAACATTAAAGACAAAATATTTAGGTGAATCTACTCTCTATTTCGGAATTGGAGTGCTAGAGGGCAGATTCTTTAAATCGCAGGGTTGATCTGTACCTTTAAGAATTGGATTATAAATCGTGTAATTAATGAATGATTAGCAGTTTTAAAGCTTGCATTTAATAAAAAAAATTCGAATTTATATATTAAATATAATGAAAATGGAGTTGTTCTTTGTACAACATATCCTATTACATACATTGGTGTATAGTAATAGCTGTTATATAACTTATTAGCAGTGAGCGGGAATATAGAGAATATTCCCTTACAGTAAATGTTTAATTGTTTTGAAAGTTTTTTCAGTATATTTTTCTGTTAAATTTGAGTAAATTTTGCAGAAATTTGTTGAAATTATAAATTTGATAAGTAAATTCTACATAATATTAGTGTCTCGATGGTTTTTTAGGTTGTTGAACTTATTTTTGCATTCAAAAATAATATGAAACAATAAAACCACATGATTTGATCTAAATTTGTTTCCCTAGATTCCACTAAAAGTTCTAAAATGTAGAATAGTTAGACAATGACATAATATGTTTCAAAATAAGATGTTCATCACCACTCCACTACAAATTATAAATATTATGATTAAAATTCAATGAATGATTAACTATTAGCCTAGCTATGTAAATTAAATGGTTGGTAAATATCATAAAGACACTTACCTCATGATACACATTGCAAAGAAATATAAAAATGGCATAGACTAACTAATAAACAAATTGGCATAGACTAACTAATAAACTATTGGCTTTTTGGCCAAAATCCAGCAATACAATTTCTAATGAGATTGTGATTTCTTATTGTTTAAAATATGTACTTGAATGTATAAATGGATTCGACATCTTGAAAAGCCCATAAGCACTCAGATATTTGTAAATTAAACAACTTAAACTTATGATTTCTAAAAACATGTACCCAATTTTGAACAAAATTGATTAGAGAAAATGCTCAAAAAATATTATTTAGACTATTGATTAAATTATAACTTTATTTTAAATTATTATTATTAATTCTTAAAGAATTAATATATAATATATATACATTTGTAAAATCTCCTCTTTCTAGACAAACAACTCAACCAATATACCCAAAATAAAATATCACAACAAGTAAAATCCACCAATATAAGATATCTCTTTATTAATATCAATGTAAAGTTCCTTCTCGCTAAACCAAAAGCTCAACCACCATACCACAAGCAAAAATACGATGATGAAAACAAAATTAGCCAATATATTATGATATGTTTTATTAGTCTGGCTAGAATTACATGATAGAGCAACCTCTTGAGTTAAAAAATTAGATTTCTAGATGCCCATAAACAGTCATGGCTAATGGCACAATTTGCCACGAAAATAAGAGATCATGACAATGCTAAAATGTCCCCTTACATTGCTGTAAGTTTCTATAATGAAGCGGACTTGATGGCTGGTTTGACCCTCCCTATTGATTCCACAACCCAACAAATGATGGCTTGAACTACTAAAAAAGAAAGACATTGGATAGGGCAACAAAAATTTGAGTTGAAACTACCCACAAAAAAATCTTAACTTGTTGATAATAACGAGTACATTCTCCTCAAGTGATCTTACAGTCTGGAAATGAGTGAATCAACTCCCTTTTTTGAACATGATCTACAGATGGAAAATACAACTTCCCCAAAATTCCAAGTTCTTTGGCTATACCCATGAGTCGGTGTTGTCATTTCTACAACACCCTCCAAAATCTTGTCCTACACCAAATTTCGGAGCCTACTTTGATATTGTATATTGTCATCATAAAGAATAAGACTTATCACATGTGTTTTCTCTAAGTGTTTTAGTCCCATTTGCAAGAAAATCAAGCATCATCTTTTCACATGTTAAGTATTGAACATTGTACATAAGCTTGTTTTGGTGTTTTGAAGGGGTAATCTTTGTGTAAATGAGTTGGTCTTACCATGTAAACATGTGTCACACTCATTTCTAAAGTTTCAAGCATTTTCGCACAAGTCGCCTCACAATCATCGCAAAGTGTATCTTTGGTGTTGCACATATTGTAAGTTGTCGCAAAGTTGTCGAACTAAGGGAAGTATGTTGTTCATGTGTTATAGATGATGTATGTTGTGTTGTCAAGTGTTCTAAGTGTGTGATCACAATCAAGTATTATCATTGTTTACACCGGCTTCATCGATCCCACACTTAGCCAAATTCAGAAAACTTCCCGACCAAGCAACTTAGCCTCATCCAACCCTCCTAAACTACACATTGTGCAATCTCAGCCCTCAAGCAACAACCCTGCCTCTTGAACTGTGCAATGCATATTTCTTGCCTCCTAGTATTCTGCATTGCCAGTCTTAGTGCTCAAGCTTGAATCCTGAGCTCCAAAATTGCACAATCTTGCTCTCGAGTTAGGCTTGAACTACACATTGCATAGTCTAAGACCTCAAGCTTAGTGCTTGAGCTCATGAACTATGCAATTGTGCAATCACCTGGCCTCCTTGTCCTTCCAACAATGTGTAGTGGGAAAGTTCAGTCATCAATCCCTCATCTTGACTGATTGAGCGCCCTAACTATCCAATCATCATGCTCAGTCTACCCTGAAATGTGCATTGCGCAACCTCAAGGTTCAAGCCTGACCCTTGACTACCTGAGCTACACAATTGTGCAGTCACTGAGCCTTTACCTCAACCTGTCACCCGGTTCCACCTCAGTTAGTCGATCATCATGCAACATCTTAGGCTAGGGGTTTATCATACTAATGTCGTCTTGTCAAGAGTGAATTGTAGATGCAGGTACTCTATCATACTATGATAGGATGACGAAGAAGGAGATGGAGAAGGGGAACATGCTTGAAGTCACCTCTATAGTTGAATATGCAAGTTGAACAATCAGGAGAAATCAAAGGGACATCAGTTTGTGACCGCAGCTTAAGACCTGATATCACTGAAGACTCCTCATCTCTAAGCCATATGGAGGTGGAAAAAATATTATTCTCAAGAAGACACATATCAAGAAGCAATAAGAATGACTTGACATTTCCATGTCATCATGAATTCTATGTCATCAATGTCATGTCATGTCATGAGACATATGCCACATATTTTTTGTGGATTATGTAAATTCTTATTCAAATATGTATTGTTAAGTGGAAATCCAAAGGACATGTACACAATATGAAGAGTCATGTAAAGTTGAAAAGTCATAGGTAGTCAAATAGTCGTGTGGGTAGTTAAAGATTCATAAGGGAGGTGAAGCATCATCCCATTGGTTATATATACACCCTCGCTGTATGATAAAAACACTTTTAACCTTCACTCCTCCCACGAGGCATCAGAGAGACAAAATATTTCTTTTGGGTAGCAAGTAGTGGCTCTAATGCTCCACTATTGGAGCTAGTGATGTTCGATGTATACATGTCTCTTGGGACTTTAACTTAATATATAAAGCTTCATGGAGAACACGTTATTCAAGAATGTATTATGAATATTTATAAGATTATTCTGTGAATGTTTATGATTCATGTTTGTCCTCACTTGTACTAAAGTAGTTGAACTATTTCAATTATTTTAATGATTATCATATTGAGAATGTGTTGTAATGGTTGCAATGGTTTCCACATCTTTGTGGACTGTTGCACTAGATGTTAGATGGATATTTCCCTTTTTCATGTGTCTCTATTAGGGTGGTACTATTACCTCTTTTTTATAGGCACACTTTCTTCTACCCTCTGCAGTAGAAGAACCTCTACACACCCACACCTAAACACTCACCACACACACTTACTTGCTTTTTGAAGGCACATATGCATTCCTCTCTCTTACTGACAGTTAGAGCCAAGGAAAACCTTTAAGAAAATAGTAGATGGGCCATACTTTGGATGGGGCTCCTATGCCAAATGTTGTGAGGTCTAATTGGCACCACATATTGGGGAGACCCCCTTTAATGTTGGCAGGTCCAACATTGTCAAGACTCTTGGTGCCAGAAGGAGGGAAGCCTGATTTTTATGGCTCATAGCCTCACCCACCCTCATCATACTTCTTCCGTTCAAGGTATCAATATTCCCAGCACCTCTGTTGCTCATATTTCTGAAGTTGGCAGATCTTCTCAACCCGATCTTGAACAAACTTGAGAAATTTCTTACAAACACATCTAGGCCATCTAGCCTATAACTCATATGTTTCCAAAGGCTATTGGATTTATTCTTGGAGTACACAATCTTCCTTATTTTCCAAAGAATAACACAACCAATCCTACTAAGATAGTGGTTTTGACAATCGAATATCTATTTCTCACCACCCTTGAAGAGTTAGTAGAGACTGTAGAAAGTGTAGAGAAACCAAACCAACCTCCATATTTTAACAGACGTGAAGGAGGTAACGTTGTACTCTTAGATGACACTTTCCACGAGTTAGGAAGCGACGAAGACGAGGAGGAATATCCCTCATATTATGAAGAAGAGGAGGAGCATAGAGACGAATACATGGAAGAAAAATATATGGATTGGATTTCTTAGGGCCCACTTGCTCTACTGGATGTTTTACATAAGATGTTGAGGCATCTCAAAAAGTTGTTAATGAAGTAAACCCTGACAAAGTAGTGCAGGCTGAGGACCATTTGGATAACTTCTACCTACATCTACAAATGCTTGAGGTATGTTGCAATGATGTTGCATGCATAACTTTTCCTTTTAGCTTAGATGGTAGAGAAGTTGTTTGGTACCACAGTCTTCCTCCAAACTCAATATAGAATTGGAAGGGGTTTAAAAGAAATTTCCTTGAAAATTTTGTCGATGAAAAAACCCCTGCCATGTTATTGAAATAGCTGGGTAATCTGAGGATGGAGCAGAAAGAAAAAGTTAAAGATTTTAATTAGAGGTTCCTCCAGATGTTGAAAAAAGTTCCTACAAATACGAAACCTCATGACTCCATCACAATTGATTATTATAATTCTTCCTTACCAACAAGCATTGTGTAGTTTGTTAAGAGAACTGTGAAGCAAATGTTGGTTGAAAATTACAAATAAGCCATTGCATTTGAAAAGGACTTGCGAGAAATTGGAGTCATTGTTGAAGATGAACCATCAAAAGGATCTAGAGACATGGGAAAAAGGACTTAGGCCTCCTTAAGCAAAGCCAAGGATAAAGATTTTATTTATCTTGAAAGCTTGACCCAAACCATCAAGTCTTTGTCTAATGAGATGGAAGAGTTAAAATAGAGGTCAAGCGAGACCACCCTAAAAAACAAGCCCCCTAAATTCAACATCGTGAGAAGGCCCGCTAAATCTGACATCAATAGCAATCAACCAACCAAGTCTGCATAAAGCTCGAACATTGTGATGAATTTTGAGCACATGGGCATGGATCAATATTGTTGCCTCAAGAATATCACTTGGAAAATACATGCTTGCAATAGAGTCACAACATTAATGCTATGGTTGTGCATATCATTGACACTTTACTTTCAAATGAGTAGACCACAACAACAGAAGAAAATGAAGAAACTGCTTTAGTTGAAGAAACTACAAGTGTTGAGCACTGTTGTAGTGGCTACAACCACCCTCCAAAATTTTTCCTTAGCCTGTTTTGGAGCCTCCCTACAAACCTTTCACTACACTTTGTCTTGCTTCATTAAGTACTCAAGCTTCATTGTTTTCCTAGCACAAAGGTAGCCTATTGATCATAGTCGATACATTCCCCTCACAGGCTATTCACCCGGACATGGTCCAGCTATAGGCTGAGAAACTTCCCCTGGAAAATTGGGCGATTCTGTAGGGTAACCAACCTTCCATCCAGAAATTTGACAATCCTCTCTAGAAGCCTGATGGGCTCCAGGATTGTGCAATCTTGCCAACCAACACTCCCAGTAGTATTTGCGCAAATTTCCCCAACAAGGCTACTCAGCCCAAGATTTGCGCAAATCTAGGTAGCAGTCAGCTGCTCTACCCAGAAATTGTGCAATCCTCCTTGGTAGTCAGATCATCCGGATTTAAACAGGAACGCAATAAAATACAGAGATAACCATATACACAAAGATGCAGCGGAAATAATGCTTCATTTCATTAATGGAAAATACCAAAATATGCTTACAACCAGAAATGGAAATAAACCAGCTAGGGCGATGGTAGCTTATCTCTGAGAAGAGATGTGGTGGCTACATGCCTCTGAACTGTTCCAAAACTGTGTTACAATGAGGCTCGGAGGCCTATTTATTGTTGAGAAACAATGGAAAACCCTTCACATTCCAAAACCAAACCCTAGAAGATGAAACACCACATTGTGGGCCCCGTTTTAGGTAAATTGGTACATCAATTTCCCGGGGTCGTAACTTTAGTATACGATCTCTGTTTGACACGTATGATAGCTCGTTAGAAATATCTATCCAAGAAATACCACTTTGCGAAAGGCAACATTGGTCCATGGATCAATGTTGCCCCCAGATTTCCCAAAAAATGTCGTTTAGGGCCTCAAAACGGCTCCGGAAGTTCAGGACCTGAAAAAAATGCTAAAAATAGTAAGTTGGGCTACAATTAAGGAAACTGAAAATGCTAAGAGAAACAATGATGGGGGTCCAGATGGACTTGGCAGGTGGCCACCAATATCCACCTGGATCATTCCTCCCCCCGTAGGAAGAAATGGTCCCCATTGCGTTGAGTTCCTCCATCTATTGAACTTGTCCTGCAATCTCTGATGTGTCCAGTAATGGTGGGAAGCATGGTTGACGACAATCCACATTGAACACTTGGTGTAGGCGAAGGAATGGAGGAATGGTGTGCTTCAAAGCATTATTGCACGTAGCCTTGGTACTGGTATAAGGACCATGTCGGAGTGGTTTGAGTCTCTGATGGGTTCTGGTAAGGCATTCTTTCTGCATATGTAACCAAACTTTGTCGCCCACCTGAAACTTGTGTGGTACCCCTGTGGGTGAGGAGAAGTTGTTCCTATGTTCTGCCATGACTGTATCCCTCTGCTGCTGCTGCTGCGTGGAGGAACCCTTTGCGGGGGTCATGGATGTAGCAATGATCTTCCCCTTACTTTGGGAGCGCACCATAAAAATGAATTTCCTGGGCTGGGAGATAAGCTTGCTGCCTTTCTTAGCAGTGATCAAATAGGTTGTGGTAGGTGGGGCTACCTCCGGTATCTTGTCTAATGAATCACCCAAAGAAATAATGACAGCACGAGGCCTTGACTCATACACAGAATGTCGCCTCCACAAGTATGGCTGGCCTAATAATACATCACAAACATCCAGAGGTGTAACATCACACAATACCTCGTCTGTGAATGGTTTGATGCTATAGGGAAGGCAGCACTTCTGGCGAAATTTGAGATCTCGTCCTTCATGAAGCCAACCGATACTGTACGGCTGCGGGTGTGGTGTAGTTGGTTTGCCCAACCGCTTCACGACCTCTGCTGAAATGAGGTTCTTTTGGCTTCCACTGTCGACAATGAATTGCAGCGGTGACCCCTTCACCCACATCTGTGAGTGGAAAAGACGTTCCCCCTCCTCTGGGTCTTCTGGTTCATTCTTTTGGATCTTGGTAGTGGCGACAGTGGCGTTGGGATCTGCATCAATGATTTGATTCCCTTTACCATTCCCCTTGTCGGGTTCTGGCTCAGGATCTGAACATGCATCTGATTCGGAAGCCTTCAACTCGGCCACCAGCGACTACTTGGTCTGACACTCACTTGTGTTATGAGTGGGACTCTTGTGGAACTCACACCACTTTCCTGTGTCCTTCTTCGGCTTC
>APFE031169404.1:57588-125731 GCA_000404065.3 Pinus taeda
TTTCCTTAAGAAGAAATCTGAAGTCTTTGACAGGTTTAAAGAATTTAAGGCTCTTGTGGAAAATTAGACAAAGAAGAAGATAAAGGTGCTGGGAACAAATAATGGTGGACAATTTTGCAGCAAGGAATTTGAAGAATTTTGTAAGAAGTGTGGTATAACACAGTAGAAGAATACGCTATATACACCTCAATAAAATGGAGTTGCAGAAAGAATGAACAATACATTGATGGAAAGGGAAAGAAGCATGCTCAGTGGTGCCGGGTTAGGACAGGAATTCTAGGCAGAGGTGGTGGATACTGCATGTAACCTGGTCAACAGGTCACCTTCATTAGCGTGGGAGGATAAGAATCTACAAGAGGTATGCACTGGTAGGAAACACTCTCTTTCACATTTGAGGGTATTTGGATGTGATTCATATGTACATGTTCCAAAGGAGAAAAGAACCAAGTTGGATAGTAAATCTGAAAAGTGTATCTTTATTGGGTATAAGGATTGCTTAAAGGGTTATAAGATTTGGAACCCAGTAATAAGGAAGATTGTGTACAACTGAGATGTGGTGTTCAGAGAGGTGAAAGATGTTATTAAACATGAATTCTAACCAAAGGAACCTGAGAAGATTGAGTTTGAGCTAAAGGAGGAAGAATCATACTCTACAATAGAGGAGGAATCAGAAGATGAAGAGCCACAAACTCTGGCTGTGAAAAGATCAGTTCAAGAAAGAATGTAGCCTGAAAGGTATAGTTCATCTACTTTCTATTCAAATTTTTCTTTGTCTGTTATTCATGATGATCCAAGAACTGTGAAGGAAGCTTAGAGGATGGAAAACTCTGGAAAGAGGTCGTGGTTGATGAAATGGAATCTTCGCACACAAATGAGGCTTGGGATCTAGTGGAGTTGTCGGTTGGAAGGAAACCCATCGGTAGCAAATGGGTGTTCAAAAAGAAGACAAATGCAAAAGGAAAAGTGGAGAAATAAAAAGCTCGATTGGTAGCAAAAGGTTATTCCCAAGTGCCAAGAATTGATTTTGGTGGTATTTTTTCTCCTGTTTCCAAGGTAACTTCTATTAGATTACTTTTATCTGTTGTTGCTACTTTTGATTTTGAGGTAGAACAGATGGGTATGAAGACAACATTTCTTCACGGGGATCTGGAAGAGGAAATATACATGAAGTAACCTGAAGGCTTTGCGGTGAAGGGTAAGAAGCAACTAGTATGCAAGTTAAAGAAGTCTTTGTATGGGTTAGAATAGTCAAAAAGGATGTGGTATCAGAAATTTGATACATTTATACGGGACTTGGCTTCACCAGAAGCAAAGCAGATCATTGTGTGTATTTTAAATTAATTGGTGACCCTGTTATTTATCTAGTCTTGTATATGGATGATATGTTGCTGGTTGGAAATGAGAAAGAAGTTATCGAGGATTTTAAGACACAATTGTCCTCCAAGTTCGACATAAAGAGGGTGCTGAAAACTATATTTTGGGCATGGAAATTAAAATGCATCGGGCAAAGAGGAAGCTCTAGTTAAACCAAATGAAATATGTCGAGACAATATTGCAAAGGTTTAATATGCAGGATAGTAAACCGGTGAAGGTTCCTATTCCTGTAGGTGTGAGGCTATTTGCTGAATAGTGTCCCAAGACACAAGAAGAGGAAGAGGACATGTCCCATGTTCCATATGCAAGTGCAGTCGGTAGCCTGATGTATGCAGTGGTCTACAGTAGACTAGACATTGCACTTGCAGTGGGAGTATTGAGTAGGTTTACGTCAAAACGAGGAAAGGAGAATTAGACAACAGTGAAGCGAGTTTTCAGGTATTTACGTGGCACTAGTGATTATGGTTTGTGCTACCAAAGAAGACTAGGATTGGATAAAGTGTTGGATATTGTGGCTTTGTTTATGCAGACTGGGCTGAAGATCTGGATCAGAGAAGATATACAAGTGGGTATGTGTTTAACCTATTTGGAGGTGCAGTCAGTTGGATGAGTAAGAAACAATCTGTAGTGGCACTATCAACTATAGAGGCAGAATACATGGTAACCACTTGTGCAAGCAAGGAAGCAGTTTGGTTGTAGAGATTGTGTTCAAGTATGGGGTTAGTATAGGGAGCTATACGGATAGACTGTGATAGCCAAAGTGCAATTTTCTTGGCAAAAAACCCCGCATATCATTCAAAGACAAAGAACATTGATATTTAGTATCAATTTGTGAGGGATATGATAGAAGACAAAAAGGTGTTGGTGGTAAAGGTGGACACTTTGAAGAATACTACAGATGCATTGAAAAAACATATGAGCTCTGAGAAGTTCTCTTGGTGTAGAGAGACAATGGGTGTTTCAAGGCTGGAAAAATGACTAAGCTCTCTTGTGACCCCCCTGTGGAAAGAAAACAACAAGTGGGAGAATGTTTGGATGTGTTATATTCTTTCCATGACTAGCCCACGTAGTTAACTGGGGGATTAGAGGGGGGGTAGAGCCCCACTTTGTTGCACCAATTGTGTAGTGGGGGTGGGTCACAAGGCGTTTGAGGTGTACCCATAACCCCACCTTATGGGGTTTGGGGCAGCGCCCCAGAAAATTTTGGTTTTGGACCCTATGTTAGGTTGGGCGGACCGACCTATAGTTTTGTGCATGATTTTTGCACATGTTTTTTTGGATGCGATGGTTTTCGGTCCATGGTATTGGATGTGAAGGTTTTTGGTCCATGGTATTGGATGCTTCGGCATGTATAAATATGTATTATAACATTGAAAGGAACATAATGAAAAATCAAGCTAGTAGTCCCAGTTTTAGGATACAGGGGAAAATCTCTATGTATATGTGTTTTATGTGTTATGCTCTCACATTGTTTATTTTCTGTGTTTAAGAATTCGTATGCAGGTAATTTTTATATGGGGTTAAAACCTACAGTTAGTCTCATTTGCGATCATGAAATTGTTCAATAACCCAAGGCTCTTCATCACTCATCTATATGCACTGAAGATACATCTCACTCACATATCACACTTCCTCCACTCGAACTGCATGATCTCATTGCTCTTGCATTGGAGGAGCCTTACATTGCAAGCACTCAGGCACAATGCATGTTATATTTGTTTCTTTCGTTTTCTTGCATGTCACAGTGAATAGTGTGCTTATGATTCAAAGTTGCATGTAGTGTCACACAACACCATGGTGAGTCCACGAACTACTCGTCATGCACATGCGCTCACTTATGTCCCATGGGAACTTTGAAACATGAAGTGCGGTTGTCTTCATTGTTATATATTTCTTTCTTCCAGGTTCACACAACCGGGTTACTCGCTGACCAAGCCTTCACCAACATGGGTCTAGCAATGCGTCGGTGGTTGAATTGGAAGTATCACTTGACGTGATCAGGCCTATACATTGTTAGTGTAGGAGTAGAAGTAATTTTTTCTTTCATTTGTTTGATTGCATGCTTGTCTTCTTACATGCTTTGTTTGCTTGTTTGATTGCTTACTTGCTTTGCTTTCACTTTTTCTTTTTCTCTTGCTTTTCCTTGTTGTTTTTCAGTCGCTTGTTTCACTTGTAGGTTAGTTTTTCTTGAAACCATGTGTTGGTGTCCGAGTGTGAATACCTATTCAAACCCTTTCCACATTTAATTTATCAATCCATTTGCATACTTTGTTTCAAGGTAATGTGCAAAATATATGCAGGTAGAAATGACACAATCAATCACCAATATTATATTCAATGACAAAGTTAACAAAAGAACCACTGTGACAGTAATAAAAATAAATTGCATAACTATGTAAAGCATTGACAACAATTAATTAAAACATTGTAACAACAATTGAATTATATCAACACACATAAAATAACAACACACGAAATTAGCGTAGTACCTCATCAGACGAGTGGGCCCAACTCTTTGACTAAGGCTGTGATGGATTCACAACTTATAGAGAGAATAACAAAATAACTTGCATTCAATTAATTTAAGCAGTCTTCTATTATAATCTCAATCTCTTTCATGGCTAACCCCGATTCATAGCATTGAAACCCTTCTTATACAATATACAGAGAAAGTTGTCTCTCAATACGGTAGCTAATGTCTATTATTATACAATCGTTACAATGGCCAACTAGTTGCCAAGAGAAAGACAAGAAAGGTCTGGAATAGGCCTTGAATCCATTATGCTATTACAAAGCTTACTGATATGATGCTAGTATCTCATAATCACTTCTATTTTTTGCATTCGTAATCTTTGACAACTGGATTTGCGGAAATAGCAAGATTGGTAACTTGCGTAGGCAAAATATCCATGACTATTAATTCATTAATTAAACATTTTGTGAAGGAAATCGAAGAGGGTTTACCTTGTGAATTTAGAACAATTAGTGAATATAAATTATACGAAGGGGTGAGAGAGAGAGAGTAAAAATGAAGGGAAAGAATAATGTAGATTTGGCACCCAACATCCCCCCCCAACAGGTCCTTCTGCATGTCGTCATGCAACTCGTCGTCTCTTCAGTTCTGGGTTGGACCGATTTTGGTCAGCGTGCAGCTGAGCAAGGTCATATTCCTCAGCCATATCTATCCCTAGAGGTTTATATCCTTCTGTCATAAGAACATCCTTCCACCAATCATTACTCACATTGTATGTTGGAGTGTAATTCTCTGCTCGCATCCAAATGAGGGGAAACTGAAACATCAGCCCCATCCACCAGACCCCACAGGTATGAATGCATGCAACAAAACATGGCACTCTTTCTCATGCTCATGCAAAATTGGGTGCCCCAAAAGGGTCTCAGTTTCTGATAGTTGATGACGACATCATCCATCTTCTTTGGCAATTGTCAAGGGCTTCATCCTGAGAAGTGACTATCTTTCTGACACAGAGGTGAGTACACAATCTCTATGTTTCTAGCATTCGTTCCTTAGACCCCTCAATTTGTAGAAAGGTGGAGTGCATGTTGTAAATAGTCACTGACTGACCATTCTCCCTCCTTATTATCAGTGGCTTTGTAGCTTGATTTTCTTCAAAAGAATCACAAGCCTTCCTCCATTTAACCTAGTTAATGGTGTGGGAGGTAAGGTCTCTCAGGTGCACATCTCCCATGAATGGAATTGGGTTGAAGCTCTCATCATCCTTCAAGAAATAAACGTCCATGTAGAGCTCACACATCAAGTGCTGGCTCACATATCATGGATTCTTATAATACGCAAGAATTGTATCGGGTCCTCGATCTTAAGGTTGATCTCCTTGTATATGCTTTCTAGGTAGAAGAAAAATATCTTCTCACGAAAAAATAAAGCGTAACTATGGGCAGAAGGTTGGTAGGCCATTACTTGTTGTGCTAGGGTAAACATCTGTTCCTTATCTACCTTCAACACCTGTATCTTCCCTTCTAAATCCCCTATATTTCTCTGTTGTTTCTCCTGCCTCTATTTTTCTTTGTCCATTTGGTCTACATACTTGGTGACAACTGCAGCAACCTACTCTCAAACCCTCATTGTCTCCTTCTTTTGTTCATTCACGACAGATTGCCATCTTTGAATTTCAGCCGCTAAGAAGAATTCTCGAGCCTAAAACAATTGTTCTACAGGATCGGTCTATGTAGTAGCAGAGATCATGGGAAGATATTCTGTCTATATAGCTGTGAAGGAGACCTCAACCTTAGGCCTTACAACCTTCCATTTATATTTATTTACCTTCTTCTTTAGCCGAGATACTTTTTTTCTCAACTTCCGAACATCCATTTTTAACTACATGATCTCTTCGAACTGAAGTTGATACCTCTACTTGAGAGGTGGTCTCCTTCTCTCACACTATTCTTCCCACTCTTGTTTAACAATAAATTCATTTCCTAGCCCCACAACTAGTTTAGGAGGTGGTGGATTTCCTTTGGAGGCATCATCTGGTTCCTTCATCGGGTCTTCCTTACTTGGTTTCCTATCCTCAGGAACACTTTCTTCCTCAACTTGTCTCAATTCGAGAACATCCATCACCTGGATAATGCCTTCATCGATCGCCCTTTGCTCCAATCCTGTTGTAAAAGAAATTTCTCAACCTGTTCCTCAGGAATCCCTTATCGAGAATCTGCGAGTAATGAGCCAACAATGTTTGTGCCCTCCTTCGTACCAACATACTTCAATATGGGAGGAGCAACAATTTCTTCTGTTGAATCACGGGAGGAACAGACCTTCCTCACTCCTCTTGGCATTATGGCTTAAAACGGAGAGTGGGGAATGTCCTCCACCTGGTTGATACCAGTCCCGCCTGCTACATCTAATTCTTTTTCCTCTTTGCCTTCATTCCTCAGTTGGGTCGAGCCTTCTTCATGTGGTGCCTCTTGTCCTGTGGTCGACGCTGGTTCTTATGGAACAGTGTCAACCTCAGGATTTTCCTCTTCCATGTTTTCCTGCCCTAACTGAGTTGGTGGTGGTTCTTGTGTAGCACCCCCACTCATTTCAACATCCATGCTTGTTTGGGAAAGTGATGCTGGTCCTGGTGTAATGTCATCATTTTCTACCTCTTTGACTCGAACTTCTTGCCCTTATGCTTCATTAATGAAAGTTGATTCCTGCAAAACAACATCAACTCCATCCATCATCTTCATATCCCTTTCGATAGGTTCCACTGGCGAGGTTGGTTCTTGTGTGACAACCTGAACTGTATCACCAATTGTCTCCTCCACTTCCATTTCTGCAATAACCAACTCCATAAACAGGGTTGGTTCTTGTGTGATAGCTCTGACTATGTCACCAACTATTTCTTCCACTTCCACTTCCATGTCTACAATAATAGGTTCCATAGTTTCTTCCACTTCCGCTTCCATGTCTACAATAACAAGTTCCACAATTTCTTCCACTTCCATGTCTATATTAACAAGTTCCACAATTCCTTCCACTTCCATTTCTGCATTAACAGGTTCCACAGCCTGGGTTGGTTCTTATGTGATAGCCTTGACTGTGTCACTAATTGTTTCTTCCACTTCCACTTCCATCTCTTCTGGTTCCTCTTCTTCTTTCTCCATTTCCTCGGGCTCCTCTTGTCCTCCTGCTATACCAACAGGGGATGTTGGCTCCTCCTCTGATCCTTCTGATTCTTCCCCTCCTCTAGTTGTACCAGCAGGAGATGTTTTTCCTCGGGCTCCTCTTCCTCTCTTATTGCACCAATAGGAGATGTTGGTTCTTTCTCAGTCTCTTCTTCCTCTCCTGCTATACCAATAGGAGATGTTGGTTCTTGCCCCTCCAATTCCTCTCTAGAAGCTATAACAACGGCCACTTCCTCCTCTGTCATCTCGAGGAATTGTGCCCAAGGTACTTGCAATCAAGTCAACGCATGCATGACGGACAATTGAACCAGACCATGGTTTGTGAGGACTGCCAGTACTTGGTGTGAGTTCCAAGTGGACTACGCCGTAAGTTGAAGACTCTTCATCAAGAAGAAAAGCATGTTCAAAGAATGAACTTGTGCTTGTGGAAATCGGAGGTGGGCTAGAATTTTGAAGTTGTATTTGAACAGGGTGGTGAACCACCCCTCGCAAGTTATATATTTCATAACAAAGCCTGCTACCTCACCCCATGGATGTGGCAAGGACTTACGATCATACTCCCTTCCGTTCAGAACAATGCTTTCTCCAGCCTGCAAAAATAATTCTGCGAATTCGGGCAGTGCAGCCTTTCTTGAGAACCACTTCTGCCCCTGTCGTGTTAACCCACTAACTTCTACAATGGCCTCTTCTGTGACATGGATTTCAAATCCTCTAACCCACTATCAATTCTCGTCCAAATTTATCATGAACTCTACTGTGATCCCCTAGTTGAACCCCTACAACCTTTTGAAATAAACATCCATCCTGCCTTTACAAAGACCTGCCATACATTTTCATTATTGCGGAATAGGGTTGTATCCTTGGTTCCATGACGCACAGCCAATCCGCCCATCCTATGGAAACTGTAACAGCACTTTGGATGCAAGAGACCATTGGGAGGAGTGATAGTGACCAACTTCTCGCAGTAACAACATGGTAAAAAAAATGAATAAGGTGGGACAACGGTAAACCGGTGGTTAATTCCATGGGAAACAAAGAGAATCATGGTGGATTATGGTGGATGCGATGAATGGTATGGTTATTATTATCCATTAAATGAGAAAGTGCATATTTCAAATCTTGATGCATGCCAATGATTATGCGAAGTAATGATGGAGATCATGGAGCATACCATCACACAAAGTTTGATGATGGTAATGTTTTAATCATTAGTGCGGTTTTAATTACGTTGTTATTTAATTATGACAACACTCCACCCCCCCCCCCCCCCCCCCCACCCCCCCAATATATAAATAGTTGTGTGCATTGTGTCAATGTCTTGTCCACAGAATATTTAATTAAATCTGTAAAATTCAATGGACACATACCTGGCAACCTACTTGACAGTTAGTAGAGTAACGACAGAGTAATAACAACCGAGTAATAGCATAGATGGAGTAACATCATCAATGGAGTAACAGAAATTGAGGAATAACAACATCGGCGGAGTAATAACAACTAAGGAGTAAAAACACCCAATACTTAGAAAAAATTTGGGAGGAACATCAAACAATACTTAGAAATTTTTTCTAGAAGATCAATATTAGTGGAGTGACTATCCCCATTACTCAAGAAATTTTTAGCTCCTCAATTGTTGCACCTTGATAGTATCTCCTACAAGAAGACAAACAAGTGAGTAGTAACAACATTATATATGGTAACAACATTTTATCTATCTATCTATCTATATATATATAATATAATATATATATTATAATATATATAATATATATATATATATATATATATTATATATCTGTGTGTGTGCGTGTGTGTGTGTATATATATATGTATATATATATGTATATATATATATATTATATATAATATATATATAATATATATATATATATGTTTGTATGTCTGTATATGTTTTCAAGGGTGCAAAGGACGTATCCTCTGCACCAACAACCTTCAATCAAGAATTTTTAGAGAGATGTTTGATGAAGGCTTCTCTAGAGGCTGGGCAATGGTAGAGTCTAATTCGATTTCCATTTACAATGAGAAAAACATAGGAATCATTGATTGTAATCAATATGATAGTCCCATTTTCAAATACTGCATCAATCTCATATGGTCCTAGCCATCGTGAGCGAAGCTTTCCTTTAAAATCCTTAAAGCAGGAATCATACAGTAATGCCAAATCCCCTCTATGAAACACCTTATTTTTAATAAATTTATCGTGCCATTTTTCTCTCTGATGCTATATGGAAGCAGTTCTCTAGAAAACCATTAAATGAATTTCATCTAGCTCATTTAGTTGTTCCAAACAGTGTTTCTGGGCTTATGAAAGATCCAGTCCTTCTTCCAGATTTGTTCTGAGCATACTGATTTCAAATTCCACTGGGAATAATGGGGATTTCCCATAAACAAATTCAAATGGTGAAAATCCTGTCGTGTTCTGCCATGTTGTTCTATAAGCCCAAAGATCTTCAAGGAGTTTTTCAGTCCAATCTTGGTGATGATTTGCCACAGTCTTAGTGAGAATGTTTTCCAATAATTTATTGTGCTCTCCACTTGATCGTTCGCCTGAGGATAATATGGGGTTTTTATCTTATGTTTGATCCCATATTTTTCCATAAGCTTCACTATCATGTGTGACATGAATTGTTCTCCTCCATCTGACATTATCTCTCTTGAAGTACCATATCTGGCAAAAATTTCTTTAAATAGAAAGTCTGAGACAACCTGCTCTGTTGCCTTTGCGATAGCCTTGGATTCCACCCATTTCGTCACATAATCAGTGTAGACTAAAATGTGGAATTTCTGATGTGAAGGTGGGTTAAATGGACCCACAAAATCAATGGCCCATCTTTCGAAAGGCTCAAGAACTACATGTGGTTGTAATGGCATTTTGTTTGCACGACCAAGCTGACCCATCCATTGGAAGCTATCACATCTTCGAAAATAGTTCTGTGCATCGTTGAAAATAGATGGCCAAGAATATCCCATCTGTAACACCTTGTGGCTAGTTCTTTTATCTCCAAAATTCCCCCCCACAAGGGCCATCATGAGCAGCTCTCAAAACCTCATAGATGTCACTTTCTGCTACACAATGACGAATCTTCTGATCACCCCTGTATAAAATATATATCCTGCTATCCATGAGTAACAGGCAATATGATGAATAATCCTTCCCTATTTCCTATATGACAAATGGTGAGGTACTTTTCCTATAGCCATATAGTTAGCAATATCTGCATACCAAGGGGTATTAGTAGAAATTGCAAAAAAATGTTCATCCAGAAAGCTATCTTCTACCGGTTCTCCTTCATTATTATCATTTAATCTAGATAGAAAATCAACAACTACGTTATCCTTGTCTGGTTTATCTATAATGGTGATATCAAATTCTTGAACCAATAACAACCACCTTGTTATATGCCTAGGAGTTATAGGATTTTTCATCAAATACCTGATTGTTGCATGATCAGTGTGCACAAAAGTAGGATACCCAGTAATATAGTGTCGAAATATATTAACAGCAAATATGTCAACCAAGAACTCCTTCTCCGTTATTGTATAGTTTAACTCGCCAGACGTTAAATTCTTGTTGACATAATAGATCGCATACGGCTTCTTATCTTCTTGTTGTCCCAACACTGCCCCTACAACCGTTTGA
Organism: Pinus taeda; assembly: GCA_000404065.3. Lineage (NCBI taxonomy): Eukaryota > Viridiplantae > Streptophyta > Pinopsida > Pinales > Pinaceae > Pinus > Pinus taeda. The sequence goes on from APFE031169404.1 coordinate 68,270, forward strand.
CAGGGATCTGCATGGATATGAAATGGAATTTCCCAATTAGGACCACATAATATTGGAGCTTGACAGATTAGTTCCTTATTCTTTTCAAAATCTACTTCACAATCATTTGTCCATAAAAATTTTGCATCTTTAGTTAACAATTGAAAAAGTGTAAATGCAATTTTAGAAATTTTTTCTATAAAACGCCTATAGTAACCAGCGCAACCAATGAAAATATGTACCTGATTCAGTGTCTTAGGTACAAGAAAATGCAAAATTACCTTTACCTTGGTAGGATCAACTTGTATCCCAACAGCTAAAAATAAATTTCCCACCACTACTCCCTCTTCTCTCATTAAATGAAATTTTGTTGTACTCATTAAGAACTTTCTCCAAGTTTTCCAATCCTTCTTTGAATGACCCCCCATATGGCGTGAAATCATCCATGTATGTTTCAACACTATCATTGAGTAAATAAAAAAAAATCCCCAGAATTTCCCTTTAAAAGGTAGTAGATGCATTACAAAGACCAAATGGAAGGACTCAGTAAGCGAATGTTCCCCAAGGACATGCAAAGGTAGTCTTGTCCTGATCCTTAGGAGCTATTTGGATTTTGTTATACCCACTAAACCCATCCACGAAAGAGAAAAACTTCTTCCCGACCAGGGTATCAAGGACTTGGTCGATAAATGGCAGAGGAAAATGATCTTTCAAGGTTGCTTCATTCAAATCCATATAGTCTACACAAATCCACCATTTACCATTTTTTTTAGGAATAATAACTAGCGAGGATACCCACTGGGTGTCCAAAATTGGGTAAATAAATCCTGCATCCAATAACTTCTAAAGCTCCTCTTTGAAAATGTTCTTCAAGGCAGGGTTAATCCTTCTTTGTGGCTATCTTATGGGTCGACAATCTTCTTTGATGTAAATATGATGAGTACACAAATCGGCAAGGATACCTTTCATATCAGTATAATCCCAGGTGAAAGCTTCTCTCTATTCTCGAAGGATCTTAAAGAGTTGTTTTGTTTGGGTCGGTGAAAGATTCAGGTTGATATTCAATGTCTTCCCTAAATCAATCTCCACCGGTATGCTATTATAAAGTATTGTTACAGGAATGTCTTCACCCTCAACTTCTGATCCAATAGTTTCCTATATCTCACAGCTCATGATTGATTCCAAAAACTTATGAGCTAGATCTGCAATAGCATGAGGGATGCTAATAAAAGTGCTGATAGTATCATCCTCTGTCTCATTCTTAAAGCACAGGGCTTGCCCCATGGTAAGCACTAGCTGGAGTTCCTACTGATCAATTTCTATCCCGTCCAAAGATACAAAATTCTGCTTGGGCTTTTTCTGTGATCTAGGCTATGTAGGGGGATAGAGAATAAGATTTTTTGTATTTTCCCCATTATAAAGTATCATGTTTCTTAATTGACATCTGATATAGGCATCAATGGTTGCACGCCATAGCCATCATAAAATAAGGGGATGACCACCAGCTGGAGACTACGTATGCAAGACTAGGATATCAACAGGATAATGCCAAGAGTCCACTGAAATCATTATGTCTTCCAATTTCCCTGTTGGTCTGATTGTGGATTTGTCAGCTGATTCTAAGACTGTAGGGGTTGGCTTAAGATCACGCAATCCCAGTGTAAGCATGGTTTTGGAAATAATTACGTTAATTGCAGCACCCAAATCTACCAGTACATTCAAAATATCTATCCCATTAATCAAAATTGTTAGAATTGGGTTCCCAGGATCCCCATATTTTACAGGCATAGAATTTCCCAGTATAATGTTTGATAATCTCCCCACAACATGAATTGTAAGAGGGTCTTTTTTTTTCTTCCTAGGTCTCTTGGAACAATATTCTCTTATAGTTTTAGCATAAATAGGTACATATTTCATAGCCTGAAGCAGGGGTATTTTTACAAGCAAATTCTGTAGTTCCCCTAAAAGATCAATTCCGGTTAAGTGATTAGTTTACTCAAGGCTAATCATTGTGGACAAGGAGGATTGGTTTTACAGGGAAGGAGAATTTTCCACAGATGGTTGAGTTGTCTCATCCCCGAATGCTTGAGACTTTGTATTCTCATCATCAATATGTTCAACAATAATGGGCGATGTAGGAGCATTTACTACCCGACCAAATCACAGATTTATCTCATTAGACCCTGCAGTAGAAATGTTGTACGAAGGAAGGTTGAGGGTGTCAGATTGTTGAGTGGCCTTATTTTTTGGATTTGGTTGAACATGAAGTTGAGGATGGAGAGAAGGATTATTTTAGGGAACATTAGAGGGCAACTATAGATGTTGTCGTTGTGTAGGTTGAGGAAATTGGGCAGCGGGGGGAACATGACTACACCAACTTTGAGACCATGAATAACTTGAATTAGGTTGAGGACACCATGGTTGCCAAGGTGGGTACTGATAGTACTGAGGACAAAAAGGAACTGAATGAAGATTCATATTATAATATTGAAAAGGATCTTGAGATGTACCTGGATTTACGCCTGATGATGTTGCTGCCATGGTTTCTTGGACCCCATAAAGCATAGCTAGTCTGGTTCTTCATTTGCCCCTTGAAATACTACTTTTAGTGTTAGATGTGATGGACATGCACCGGTGGAGTGATTCTATTCATAGATAGCACATGTTTCTACAGTGTCTAGTGGGCACTCCTTTAGTGGGTGTTTCTTTCTACACCATGGTAAGAAAATAACCATCATTCTTTACAACTCCATATGCTTCTACTTTCTCTGTAATGTGTCCATTTGGGAGGATAATGTACTTATGATATCAATTTTCAAATTATCCAATAGGTTCCCAATTTCTGCTTTTGTGATTCCCCTGCTTGATGCTTTGAAAGTTCGGATTCCTTATTTATTCCACGCAACTCCTCTTTAACATTGGATACAAAGTTCACAGATGGTGTCAAAGTCTTCCTTAGATATATCCCCTTAACCTACTATGTTCAACAACTCCAAAGACTCTTCCCTCAAGGCCTGGATAAAATTAAGTTTTAAAATATCCTTCTCCAGGTCACTGTGCCCAGACCTCTGGAGAGTGTACTTAAAGTGCTCTACATAGTCCTCCATATTTTCATCCTCCTTTTGCATAAATTTGAAAATTTCTTCCTTAATGTCATGGGATTTACAATAATCTTGATATTTCTCCAGGAAGTTTTTCTTCATATCATCCCAGGTAGAAATGGTTTTCCCTCATAAACCCATGAACCATCACAATGATGTCCCCTTCAATGTAGTAGGAAAAAATTTCAACTTTTGAGCATCAATGACATAGTCATACCCTCTACAAATGATATCAAACTCAAATAGTAAAGTATCTAGATCCTCTATGGAAAGCCCATGGAAGTTTGGCAGTGCGGTCAGTGGAATAAGCATCATTGGTGCATAACCCGTAATTTCCCCAATTGGGAATTCAATTGAAGATGTTGCGGGTGCCATAAATACCCTCCAATACTCACTTGGAACTTCAACAGGTTCTTGTTGTGTAACAAGTAGTGGTTGTGAGATTTTAACAACACTCCCTCGATCACGAGGTGAAGAGAATCCTCTGATGTTTCCTTCTTCAATCGTTGGGTTGATTTATTCTTTTGACCCTCTGCTAGCCACCTCCTCCTTGTTTGGTACTAGAGGAAGTGTCTCTACTTTCTCTGATGCCCTGCTTCCTGCTTCTCCTGCAATAGTTGAAAGAGATACTTCCACCCCTGGTGGTTGTATAGGTTTTTCCCCAGAATGTCCTTCAGATCTTGTGCGAGCCCTCACCCTAGTAGTAGATCGCAAAGAGGCTTCTGATGTAGCCTTTGTAATAATTTCTTGGATATATGTATTCCTTCCCAAATCCTTCCTTCCTTGCCTTTGGGGTCCTCCTCTGCCCCTCTTATTCAAACCCTTCTTCATGCATTTATTGGAAAGAAAACTAAAAATGCATAGCTTAAGACCTGGAATAGGGTGAAAAACTCCTTTTCCTCCCAGGACGAGAGGATGATTTAAAAACAATAAATCAGCAGAAAGAAAACTAAAGCTCAAGAGCTAGAGTAGGGTGAGGAAGCTCTTTCCCTCCCAACGACAAGAGAGTGGCCCCCATATAAAAATAAAAAAGAAAACGAAAGAAAACCCAAAGAAAACAGCTAAGGCTCAGGATCTGGAGCAGGGTAACAATTCCCTCCCCAGAACAAGAGATTGGTTTCTAAGGAATCAACAAAGCAGAAAAAAAACAAAAAGAAAGGAAAATAGAACACTACATTCAGGAGTCAGAGCAGGGAAATAAATTCCCTCCCTAAGACAAGATATTGATTTGTAGATCAGTGTAGATAATGTTCTTGCACCTTGTTAGCCTCCTTGGCAACAATGCCAAAATGCTGGTGTCCAAGTGTGAATACTATTCAATCCATTTCCACATTTAATTTATAAATCCGGGTGCGTACTTTGTTTCAAGGTAACATGCAAAATATATGTAGGTAGCAATGACACCATCAATCACCAATCTTAGATTCAATGACAGAGTTAACAAAAGAGCCACTGTGATAGTAATAAAAGTAAATTGTAGAACTATAAAAACCATTAACAACAATTAATTAAAATATTGTAACAAAAATCGAATTAGTTAAACACACATAAAATAACAACACTTGAAAATAACACATGATCTGATCAGAAGAATGGGCCCAACTTTTTGACCAGGGTTGCGATGGATTCACAGCTTCTAGAGAGAACAACAAAATAACTTGCATTCTACTAATTTAAATAGTCTTTTGTTACAATCTCAATCTCTTGCATAGCTAACCCCAATTCACAGCATTGAAACGCTTATTATAGTCTCTCAATATGATAGCTAATGTCTATCATTATACAATCATTACAATGACCAACTAGTTGCCGAGAGAAAGACAAGAAAGGTCTAAAATAGGGTTGGAATCTATTACGTTGTTACAAAGCTTGTTGATATGATGCTGGAAGCTGAAAATCGCTTGTGTTTTGCATCCATAACCTTTGATCACCGGATTTGCGGAAATAGAAAAATTAGTAACTCGGATAGGCAAAATCTCCATGACTATTACTTCATTAATTAAACGTTCCATGAAGGAAATCGAAGAGGGTTTACCTTATGCATTTAGAATGATTAGTGAATATAAATGATACAAAGGGGTGAGAGAGAGAGTAAAAATGAAGGGAAAAAGTATGCAGATTTGGCACCCAACACCATGTATGACTCTTGAACCAAGCTGGGTAAAGTACAAGACAACTTGTATAACTATCTCTACTTGGTTATCTGTCATCTTGCCTCTGTATAATTAGCTTGTTACTCTTAGTCCATGGTACGTCAAAGGAAAATGCGTATTGTTTGAAGTAAACTTTGGTGATAACACAACGCTTGCGCGCTAACTAGTGTCACCTTCTCTAGTAAGTTGTTTTTGGGTTAACCCTTGTGAACTCAGTCAAGTAGAGTAAGGTGAGGGGGAACCTTAACATGCACATCAAAGATATAATAAACTACTTCTCTACTGGAACAACCTCTTCTACTCTCAATAAGTCAGGATCCTTGTTCCACCTCTGAAATGAATAAGTGTTATGCACAGTGGAAAATAAAAAATTGACAAGTCAAAAAATTGAAAATGAAAAATGAATAAGGCGAAAGAAGAGAAAGGCTTCCTGCATAGGGAGGTGATGCAAGTAACTTTCCCGGGGTACTAACCAGGCTCACTAGCAGCAGAGCCATGCTTGTGTTTCTAAGTGACTCCACCGGGGTACTTTCCAGACTTGCTAGTAGTGGAGCAACACTAGAGATGAACCTAAGAATCTGACGACCATACTGCTTGTGCATTTATATACCCCTCAACCCCAATTGAAACAACTTTGTTGCCTTTGATTGGAATGTGTGTCAATCGACCAAGGTTTTGGCAAATTCTACATCTTACAATCAAGCTAGTGTGAAGCGAAGATGAGCTGAGAACTGAACAATACTTACGAATATGTTGGACTTGCTTTTCACAAACAAGGTCCATTTAGAGAGCTAGAGTTCTACTAGTGTGTCAGCAAGTGTTGTAGCGGCCACAACCACCCTCCAAAATTTCACCTTAGGCTATTTTGGAGCCTCCCTACCAACCTTTCATAACACTTTGTCTTGCTTCATCAAGTACTCAAGCTTCAGTGTTTTCCTCACACAAAGGCAACCTATTGGTCACAGTTAATCCATTCCCCTCACAAGCTATTCACCCAGACTTGGTCAAGCTATAAGATGAGAAACTTCCTCTTGAAAATTGTGCATTTCTATAGGGTAACCAGCCTTCCATCTAGAAATTTTTCAATCCTCTCTGGTAGCCTGCTGGGCTCTAGGATTGTGCAATCCTGCTAGCCAACACTCCTAGCAGGATTTGCACAAATTTCCCTAGCAAGGCTGCTCAGCCCAGGATTTGCACAAATCTGGGTAGCAGTTAGCTACTCTACCCACAAATTGTGCAATCGTCCTAGGAAGTCAGCTCAACTCCCAACCAAGAATGCGCATTTTTCCCATGTAGTTGAGCAATTGCATGCATGAACAGTCTAGTTGACCAGTTCCACCAGGGACCGAGGAAACTTGACTTACATGCATGCATGACTTTCTCTTCCTAGAATAGCGAGAGACAACATGCAAAAGGAATCCCATTATTCAAGGAGATATTATTAGCAACTGGGAGTTACATGAAAAGTTGTTTTAAAAGTTTCCATCCAAGTGTCGCTTTTTCCTAGATTTGTGGCATGTGTGTCATGAGACCAAAATTATTTATTCAACACATTAGAGCTCATTCATTCGCATACATTGATATTGGAGCATTGACATCCCACAACACATCTAGGACTCTTCGACACATTCAGCTCAGCTATTCACGGGTAAGTGGCCTCAACTTGTCTTTTTCAACATTCCTGCCACTTTTTTTCTATTCACTTGTGTGAGTGTTGTTTGCTTGATTTATTTGAATTCTTGTTGTTGTTTACATGTATACTAGCTTGTCCTAGCTCTATTTCAATTTTCATTGCTATCTCACTGTTGTCGCGTGCATGAAACTCTTTTGCACAGACATTCGCCCAAAGGGTGAACTGTCTCACCCACATGCATGTTGATCTATTTTTTGGATATTTCATTCATGTTTTTCATGCACTGTCAATAAATTATACTATCACTTAGTGTCACCATGCATTTATTGTCCTAGTTTCTTTCAGTTGCACGTCGAGGAGCTGGCCAACCTTGGCCTAGGCTCTGCCTTGATCAAGGCTCCATTGTGTAATTTGGAGAAGGAAGGCTCACCTTCCTCTATAGAAATGTGCATTCTTGCCTATCACTAGCCTTGAGGATCCTTTTGCGCATTTCTAGAGGACAATGGATGCTTGATCCAAGAAATTGCACAAATTTGTCCCTGGGCCAACAATACTTCCCAATTGGAATTGCACATTGCGCAATCCCAATAGCTAGTTGACTAACTGGATTGTGTATTTCACAGATATAGCAGCTAGTCCTACCTCCTAGACAGCCCATATTTCCTTCTGTGTAGTTCTGGTAGCCAGTCACCCAGCCTCCTATTAAAATTTGTGCAATCTGGCTCATCACTTTCCCAGGTATGTGTTGTGTCCTTCCCCGTGATTTTCTTTGTTTCCATTGACATATTTCTTGACATGCATATTGCTTGTTTCTAGATCTTTCAAGAGTTCATCTGTCTCAATGGCTTCCAGGAGAACAGGATCATAAGATACTAATGGAGTTGTTGTTGGAGCAACAGTTGAGCGGGTGTCCTCTAGTCTGTCTATCTATGAAGATACAAATTGTATCTAGACAAGGACATCAAACTGAAGTGGAAAGAGGCTAATGAAGTATTCACAGGCACCCTTGGGGAAGTCCTCGAAGACCTTCAGGTGTCCGTGAATATTCAGAAGTTTGGATTGTACCAGATTGCATGGAGATACCCTGCATTCCCATGCATGGACATGGTTCGCTGGATCACCTCTCACATTGACCCCGAGACAATGACCTTGAGAAATGTCAGTGGGACGAGGCTTGCAACCTTCTAGGCACAAGATTATGATGAGATGTATCCGATGTTAGAGCTCACGGCTGTCATGAGTCCTCCATTCAGCTTTCCCAACAGTAGAGGTAACTCTAGAGACATTCTTAAGGATTGGGTAAAGGAGCCAACTCGTTTCAAGATGACACCAACTAGATCTAAAAGACAAAGATATTGAGAAAGGCGTACCAATACTTGGTCATTTTCACATGTCGACTGAGTGGCCAAGCAAGCACTGAAACCTTTCCTCAGAGTTGGGTGATTACATTGGACCAACTTGCTATAGAAGGAAGACCATGCAACTGGTCCGACATACTAGCTCACCAGCTGAAGGAACAAGTCACAAAGGCTCGACAGTCACCCGAGGGTATGCATGTAGAGATTTATATGTCTGCCTACATCCTAGATGCAGTCTCTACCCGACATGTGTTCTTGGGCTTGGAGTGGGCATGGCCACCGACAGAAACTGTTGCGAACACATATTTCAAGTTGTTGTCCAAATACAGCTTCAGGGGAGTAATCATACGGTTGTTTGACCATTTTGTCACCCCAGTGTATAGGTTGATATTTGTTGGGCATGGAGCATGATTATTTAGATGTCTTTGTTTCAGCCAATACTGCAGGAAGATTGTACACCCCTCCACATGGGGGGGTGCGGGGGGACTTGTTCCCCCTACAAGGGCCTGGGGGCAGCCGTCCCTCGGTGGGGGTTTTGAGGGTAGTGCCCCTGAAGCTAAAAACAGATGTAAAATTGCCTTATAAAAGTATATTAATTTCTAGTCAATTTGGTCCATTCATTAGGCGGATGATTTGACAGTAGAATTTATGTTTAGTTTAGGGTTTTTTCCCTAGAAGACAACCCCTCTCTTTGTATGAGGGTATTGTATTGAGGCTGTGATATAGATGTGTATTCTAAGAGCGAGAAACAGAGAGGTAAGACTGTGAGAGAAAATAGAGGATATTACAACAGATCTGTTGTAGGTTGTGTCTCTTCATTTTGGTGGATAATAGAAAGGAAGGACTAGCTGTTTAGGGTGGACGTAGCCCAAACTGGGTGGACCACGTATATCTGTCTCTGTCTAGTTTTATGTGTTTTTGTTTTTCCGCATATTATATGTCTTGCATTTCTCTGTCATATATAATTTTTCTAACAATATTCGAATAGGATCCACCCTGCATGTCAAAGAAAGTAATGGAGGCGTTGTTTAGCATTGCATATTGGTATGCCTCACCATATGACGCTTTGATCCAAATGTTCAGTGCAGAGAAGCCTCCACATTTTCTGCCAAAGTTTACCTTGGACATACTTTTCATGTAGGAAGTAGCGTATCACATCCTAGCATGAATTACATCTAGACTATAGTGGAAGAAGAAGGCACCTTGGCCCACTCTACCATTGCAGATTGCATTATATGTGTTGGCTTGTTGGGGCCTGACCTAGGTTTAGAGTTAATTAGCCAAACAAATCCCAATACTACTGACCCATTTGGCAACAGTCCATGGAGTGCAGACTGCGGTCTCACTTGAAGTAATATAGGATGGTGATAGAACCAATTTTCTACACCCTAGGGATGTCTGATCAGTACTGGTCCGCGGTTTGACCCTGTGCGTAGGTTGCCTCGTGCACTTTCTTGTACCTCGCAGTCTGATCTACTACCTTCATGCAGCCCTATCTAGGGGTCGAACACTACACTTTGCGTTACTACCTTAGATCTTACTTGTATTCTAATGTTGGTTAATTGACTTTTCCTGCTTGAGTTCTCTAAGTTATACTTAACAACATAAACCATTCATACAGATTTGCGTAGTAAATAAACAGTATAGTTGTATATTATATCAATCATTCATTAACCCAAGACTAGATACACAAAATTATTACAAAACTTCTATTTATTAATTCCTTCCTCGGTTATACACTTGACTTCCCCCTATACACTTAGCTGCAGGGGTCTGCGCAATCAGCTGTGGACTACTAGGCCTCTACACACTCAGCTCTAGAGCCGTCTCCAACTCTATGACCCAAAAGACACACTTCAACCTGCGACTCAATCACTTAGACTTCTCATACTTCTATTTTTCCATTCCATTAGATTCCTTAAATACTTAGAGGCTCGCTCTATTTATACAATCCTATGGGTCACGGACCAAGGGTAGGTCTATCTAGCCAACATTACATTAGAAAACTAGGGCAGACAACCCTATGACTCTATCATCTTTTGTGCCCTACTACCACAATTCGCGAAGCTTTTACAAAAGACTTGGTCAAAACTTGGGCTTTAAGCCCCAAAACATGCCTTGAGATGATTCCATACCCAACAAGCTCCCAACACAAACATCGTGACTTGCCCTCGAGTCACTCTGTTGGTGTGGCAATCTTTGTACGAAGTCTCGCCAACTATTCTTGAACTACGTGGAGGTTAGCAATGCATTGAGCTACTACTTGCTGGATCTGCTACATACGCTCTTTCGAGACCTTTGTGTCGAGAGTGCTTCTTTGCAGCAATGTGTTCATCCCCTGCATGTGTGCGAGCTTTCCTTCGATACCTGCTATGATGGTGAAGGCCTCGTCGATCCAAGGCTAGACACATGCCTTTAGGACTCCTTCCTTATGTCATGTCGTGTTCACATGCTCATTCAATGCTTTCGCCTACTACATCCACACAAGCCTCTAAGTGAGGATCACTATCTGTGTAGTTCCTTGGACACTATCATACTATTGTTGGAGTTCGCATGCCTCAGTCTCTAAGCGCTGGATGTTGGGTTCCTCTTGTAGAGTTGTGAGGACCTCAAGTGATTCTTCGAACATGCTCGTGCAGTCTCACACTGCACCTCCAAGTTCGTTCAATCTCGCTATGATAGCGCTCACGTGCTGCTCTCTAACTTCTGGGGGAGTGGATGGTTGCTCCTTTAACCACAGCTTGGTGATCTAAAGGTTCAGCTCGAGCTGAACCTTTGTTGTTTCTTCCTTCACCTCGCAAATCCCTGCTGCTAAACTGTGGATCCATGCCTCTGCTAGTATGTCTGTTGGTATGGCTAGCTTCGAGATTCTTCGCCAAGTGTCGTCTATCACCTATGCGAGTTGTTGATTCTGCAACACAACTTTGTCGCACTGCAAGCATAGTTATTCCATATTTATTTTCTGTTCACTCAGAACTTGGAGCGTGCAGCTCTCCCTAGCTCGCACCTCTGCAGTTATCCCATCTTGCAGCACATATAAGGTCTCACACGGGAGTGCATACAAATTGATACCGAGACCTTTCAATGCACTAACCGAAGGCCGATCTGCCTCATTTGACGGCACTAGTGCTCCTTCCAGTAGCACTATGGTGTTCATCATCCGTGTGTGCAACATATGCTCTGCTGTTGTTGAGCTGACAATGAGGCTGGTCTAGAGGTTACCAAACTGAGGAGTGTGCACCTGTAATTTCTGCAACTATAATCTGAGGGTCCGCAACACAATTTGGTTCTCCTACATGAAATCTCAGAGAGCCTCAGAGATGACATCGCGCATTACCTTGCCGATGTCATGCAGATCACCCTCGGTTAAGGTGATTGGGTCAATGGAAAATTTCAAAGCCTTGATCTTTTTAAGCTACCATGTCTGCTTTGTTGGGTGATAGTTCTTCAGTTGCCTCAACACTGCTTTAGGGTTTTCGCCATCCTCTTTGGTCTCTACTTCCTCTTCTTCTTGTCTCTATGTTGTTTGGTCATTGCCCGCCTTTGCAGCTGCCTCCTGTGTGGTTGTTGCTACTATGACCTTCTCCTGTTCAGCTTCTTTCTGTGTCGTGTCGCGTGCTGCCTGCACTTCTCCTGCCGCTGCATCCTTCCTTCTTATTTTTTCCAACTATGCGATGCGTAGTTTGGCCTCATCCTTCTTTCTTTGCACCGCCAAATTCTCAATCTCTATGATGTATGGGGTGTGCCATTCCAATGGTGAGACCTCTAGGACATTGAAAATGGCGTCATCGGTAGCTACAAAGGGTAGCTTTGTCCACTATTTCTTTGGGTCCTTGTGTGCCTTGATATATATGTTATACATGTCGGCCTTAAATTCTGCAAAGCTCTCCAGACTATTATAAACCATGGGTGACAACTATGGTGTCCGGTTGATCGCCATTTTGAGGTTCATCTCCATGAACACCCAGAAGAAATTGTTGTCGTGTATCCTCTTCGCATCCTTCATGGCCTAGAGCGAAGCGTACATCACGGCCTCTAGTAAATCTAAGTCAATTATGGGGAATTGACTATCCTCTAGCAATTACCCAACTACGAGCATTATGGACAACAACATCCATGCATAGTGGAACTTTTTTCCCTGCTCCTGGGATTCACAGAAATTCTCTAAAATTTTTGTGCAGAGGAATTCAGACCAGTTAAACTGGACCCCCTCTGTGCACTACTCGGCCAGTGCAACCACTGATGCAGGTACCTCGTCTACAGGGCACTTGCGCATAACCTTTCCTACCAGGATTTGGGTTGCCACATGTACTGCTTTGTCCTTGATGCTAGAGATGGCGTAGCCTGTCTTCTTCTTTTCCAGCTTGTACTTTTTCTTCATGGCCTCTACGATGGCCAAATCACTGCCCTTCCCTTCCAATATGGTTGTAGGGTCTTGTCCTTTGTATGGAAGCCGGGAGACGTGATGAATCAAGTCTGCCATGATGGGGATGGGCTCCTCTAGCCATAAACACCCATCATGCACCATGTAGAGTAGTTGCCTAAAGACAAAAATAGTTATTTGGGCACGATGGAAGTGCGACACCTAGAGCAAGTTCAACAACCTGTCCTTTTACACTCCACGCAACCACTTTTGCTGCTATAATTCTGTCACCCGCCCACGTTGTTCTGCTTCATGATATTTCCGGTCTCTAGGTGAGGTAACTTCTCATGGTTAGCGAGGTCCCAATCTTTGAATTTTAGGCTCGACACGTGTCCTAGGTGTGTTCCTTCAAACATAATGTCTTCTGGGAGGAGCGGGGTCTGGAGTGAGCTCTTCGTCTCGTTTAGGTCCTTGGGAACTTTCGCCTTCCCTTTTCGCGGGGGGACATAGGCAGGCAGTTTTGTTGTAGAGTGCTAGGCTGAGTATCCTCCTCCATGCCTTCATCCTCTTCTTCTATGAGGATAAGATCCTACAAATCTTCTTCTTCTTCATTTGTTTCTATCGTGATGTCTTTCCCCTTCTCCTCCATTGAAAACATGTTGCACAGCGGGTTCCGCAGGGACACACAGATGAGAACCATTGCTTGTTTTTCCTTCTTAGGTCTTGGCATACGCAGTGATTTCAGAATTTTTTCCACAATTCCAGCACCTTTCAGAGCATCCCCTATAGTCAGGGCCTGTGTGGCCTCCTCAGTGGCCATTTCTGTTATCTCCATAACCTCCTTAATTGTTTCCATTGTATTCATTCAAAAATCTAGCACTTGTGAACTCAAGGGATCAATCAATGCTCAGCTCACAATAATCAAGGCTCAGCTAAATCGCTCAATTCACAAATGACCAAGTGTTGTTTTTTGGGTAGCCCTTTGTATTTTATAGTGCTTTTTGAATTTGAATTCGACCATTCCCCCCAAATACGGTCCATTAATGCTCCCTTGGCGGCAGAATTTCCCAGATTTTGCCCATAAATCGCATCTTAAATTTTGGTTGCTTTCTCCATTTTGCCTCAATTCAAGCATCCCATCATGAATAGTGACTTCAATGGTCACTTTCTGGCCAACCTGGGGGATAGCACAACCCCCTACACGTGGTCGCAGACCTTTTCACTCTTTTATTTTGCACACACCTCCATTATCACTCAGCTCATGGGCAGAATAGTTTATAGTACCATGCTCTCTCCTAATTGCCTGGAATGCTAAGACTGTCCTCCCCTCAGCTAGTCATGTGGTCGCACCACTCGTGAACAATTCCATCCTATCATTCATCATGTTTCTTGGAGAATTGGTGCCTTCTATTGTTATGGTCGGCATCGCACACTCTATTATTTTTAATGCACTACTATGGTCTCTATGCTTATCAATATGCTGTCCAAGCCAAGGCATCAGATTAATCAATTCGCAGTAATAGGCCTTAACCCTATCGTCATTATTGTACATACCCTGCCTTACCGTTCTGGTATTTTTGCCAAGGAAATATTTCTTTATTTCATCCTCCATATTCTTGACTTCCGCGTCTGCCAAAGAACTTTTCTTTCCTAACTACACCCTTTCTTTTTCCCGTTCATTGATTCTAAGTTTTCCCCATTGGATTTCTTCTTCAAATCCCATGTGTGCTGCTTCTTGCGGGTGTGTGATTCCATTCTTCCAAACTCTGCGAACCATCGTATCTACTAGTGTTATTATGTGCAGACTAGACTTGTCATGCTTCCTAGGGTTACAACCTTTGCATCATACTTCAGCTTCAAAAGTGCCCACATGGTCAGGATTTTGTACATGGTCCTGTATGCCTAGAGAACCATTGGTATGCATAGGTCCCAGTCAGTGTGTTTCACATGGTGGACCATGTTCAGAGCTTTGCGTACTTTTTCAAAAGCTTCTGCGTGAATATGCTTCTGCACGCTTCGTCTTACCATACTTCCGGATTCCAAATGGAGGGGTTGTTCATGACTTTGCCTTGCCCACTCTTGCTTATCGGTCATGTCTCCTATCGTGAGGATGGCATGCCTTCGTGTAGGTTGCACAGCATATGCCTATACATATCTTAAAAGGTGGGCGCATGAGCTGTTTCATCCATCATACTTGGCTTCCATTTACATCTGAAGCTTTCCAAAATGCATGCGCATCATCCTTCTACAATCGCACCAGTCCTCAAAAATCTTTTGGTGTGTATCCCACCATCTTGCAGGCGTAGCGTGTAGTACCCATTTCAGAGCATCTAAACGCTATTGTTCTGGTACTTCCTTTTCAAATTTGTTCAAGAAATCATCCACCTCACTCAACCCATCATACGTAGGTAGATCTCTTACCTCTGTTACCACACAGTGCAGTGACCGTATCATCATGTTGCAATTGAGCGTGATTACCTTGTGTAACCGATTATGCCATCATTCTATTTCCTCGTCCGAATCTGAGTGCAGGAGCTTTCGTGCTCCAATGAGATTCTACCATCCGCAGTTGGATTTACCTAGTCCTACTCCCATGTGGTTATCTTGTAGATATAGTCTAGACTGTCGTCATTGTCATAGTCGTGCACTAGCTCTATGTAGCATGATCCTTCTACAGGGTCTAAAGGTACCACTATGCAAAGTGACTTTTTCTCAAAAATCATCATGTGCTTCTTTAGATTTATCACTCCATTCATGTCAGTGGCCCAATCTATTCCCAATAGCACGAGGTATGGATTTCTATCATCAACAATCTCTATCACTTCGAAATCTACAAGTGTGCTTGCTCCTTTTATATCCACTATGATTCCCTGCAATCTCCCCATAGGTAGGATCTTTTGTTGGTTCGCCATTCACAGTTGGATAGGTGACCATTGTAGTGTAGGCCCCCCCATGTGCTCCCATGTCTGCTTTGGTAGGACATTCACGTCTAACCCTAGACCCATAATCACTTAATCCATTTCATATTCCCTAATCTACACGGTCAATCTCATCTCCCTTCCTATTCATGTCGTGTGCTTCCCGAGCTTCCGAACTACATGCAGTTCTCCTGGTGGAGTCCCAAAACATCTAGTGATGAGTTCTTGCAGCCCCTTCACAACCTTGTTGTCGTGTAGCAGCTTCATGCATGTCTCCAAGAAGGTAGTGAGCATGGATTGGTCCATTTCCATTTCTAGTTTGTCTTTACTTCCTGAAGTGGAGGCATCTGCAAAGCTCTTCTTAGCTTCCATGAATGTCTCCTTAGCATGCTCCAAATCAAATTCTAGTTCCTTTGTTGGAGCCTTGCGAACCAAGGAAATCTCTTCGAGCTCCTTGCCTTTGTCATCTCCTGTCTTGATACGACTCCAGAGCACGATATTTACATTGGGGTCTTACTCACGTGGCTTAGACCTCATCATTTGTAGGTTCTGAGTCGAGGGAGGTTGAAGTGCTCCTTTATCGCGTAACCTCACTATTAGTGTGGGACAGTCCTCCATCTCTTGATCAAACTACATACAATATAAGTATGATGGTTTCATTGGATTTGTACAATCGTAGGCATAATCCCTCGACCCTTCGTAATTGTAACATATCAACTGTCCATGACCCATTCCTGGTCTCATTCCTCTTTAGCCTCGTTCACTCCCCTGAAATCCAATGCGCGCCATTCCTGCATTTTGATCAAGGGATCGTGTTTTAGTCTGAACTCTATAGGTAGGAGTCTGATCCATCATCAGTTCATAAATACTACAGGTGCGCTCATTGTGGCCTACTGACCTGTAGAAATTACATAACAACTACTAGTAATTCTCCATATACTTCTGCAATAGATGGCAGTTTTCTATAGCATTCTTCCCTCCTATCTGACAAATCGTGCACCATAATGTGGGCACCACGCTCAGTCCTACTTGTGCCTCCATCCTTAATGCCATTTGTCCTCCTCCTACCAGGTAATTCGTGAACACTATAGAATGGTCCTTGTTATGTCACTAGCCTTTGAATTTTATGCACCACACCTCCTCACACACTTCGGGGCGAGCTGTCTTGTCTTGTTTCAAACTCTGCATCTCAAGGCACAGGTTCTGCAACTGCACGTAGATCTATTGAACTCCCAAGTTAGGATCTTGTATCAGTGTTTCGTGCAATCTCATTGCAATCTCCAAGGCCTTGGCTTAAGTGGTAGCTTCTATTGTGATAACGAAATCCTTTGATCTAGTGTTAGTGATGCTACAAACCATGTGTGGTGTTTCCCATCTGTCAAAGTTATATTAGCTTCCCGGATTTAACTCTTCATCCTCTGATGCAACTCTCAGGGGGTCTTGCCTGGAAGCATCATGATTTCCTTAAATCCAGTGATTGATTGTGTCTCTGATTTTGGCCTGGTAAATTCTTTGTCCAGCGTATCTTGGATATCTGCGATCTGTACATTCGGATTGTCATTGGAATGCTTAATGTACCACATTAGTGTGTGATCCTGCAGAGCGCTGACCATCATTTCTTTCTTTATATTATCATCTGTGACTCCCTGCAGTTCCCATACATCCTTTTCACAAACCAAAACTGGTCTAGATCTTCATTTCCTACTCCCTTGAACACTAGAAACTTTATCGTGCTTTCCATATTGAACTGTGGTGGTGGCAGAGGTGGTGTGGGCGAAGATGGGATTTGAATATGGTGAAGCTGGAGGTGGTGTAGGTGGGAGCAGTATGCGCAGAATTCACTACTTTATCAAGTTGATCACACTTCCGAGTGAAACCTTCATGAGCTCTTCCTTGCTTTCACGTGGAGGTGAAATCAAGGGGCTAGTTTCTAGTTTTGCTCTTCCTTTGTTTCTGTAGATCCTCCCACTCCACGTAGCCCCAAACATCAATTTATCCGTATAACCCACTTTTCACAGAATATAATTTTAATCCAAGTGTTCAAAGATCTAACATACTTACCTCGTGGACCTTTGAGGAAGCATCGTTCTACCTCGCTATAGCTGATTGAAGTATCTACCGTGAACTCGGCGATAAATCCTCCTATAATTTGATCAAGCCAGTGATCCATAGCGCACATGATCTTATCTTCTGATGCTTCTAGTATACACACCAATTCTAGAGTCCACACAATAGGTTTGTCAAGTCTACACCTTCCTTAACTGTCTTCTAGCTTCGCGATCCACTCGTACAACTCAGGGGGGAAGGATGCAAAGAAAATTTCATGGATCTTTGTATACAAGTAGCAATCTAGCCACTCTTCCTTTGATAGTCACGAATTCCTGTTTTCCTACGCCGTGAAATCTTGAATTTTTCTGTCCCACCAATATTCAATTGCCTTATTTGTCCGATTCCAATGATATGACATCGGACATCTCTATGCAGATCCTTGTCCCGCAACATAACCATTTGTTGGCTTGTTGGGGCCTAACCCAGGTTCAGAGTTAAATAGCCAAAAAAATCTCGGTACCACTGGCCCTTTTGGAAACAGTCCGCAGAGCGCGGAATGAGGTCTCAACTCTTTCCACACCCTAAGGATGTCTGATGAGTTTTACTGGTCCGTGGTTTGACCCTATGCACAGGTTGCCTTGCGCACGTTCTCATACCTTGCAGCGTGATCTACTGCCTTTGCGCAGCCATATCCAGGGGCTGAACATCATGCTCTACCTTACTACATTAGATCTTACTTGTATTCTAATGTTAGTTAATTAGCTTTGCCTGCTTCAGTGCTCTAAGTTATATTTAACAATATAAACCATTCATACAGATGCACATAGTAAATAAACAGTATACTTGTATATTATATCAATCATTCACTAACCCAAGAACAGATACATATAATTATAACAAAACTTCTCTTTATTAATTCTTTCCTTGGTTATAGACTCTTCTCCGCCCTGCGCACTCAGCTGCAGGGGTCTGCGCACTCAGCTACAGAGCCTTCTCCTACTCTATGACCGAAAAGACACACTTGAACCTACGACACAATCACTTAGACTTCTCATACTTCTCTTTTTCCATTCCATTAGATTCCTTAACTACTTAGAGCCTCACTCTATTTATACAATCCCATGGTCTATAGACCAAGGGTAGGTCTATCTAGCCGAAATTACATTACAAAACTAGGGCAGACAACCCTGTGATTCTATCATACTTTCATGCCCCACGCCTGCAATTCGGGGAGCTTTTACAAAAGAATTGGTAAAAACTTGGGATTTAAGCCCCAAAACATGTCTTGGGGGGATTCCATGCCCAACAATATGAGATCTAGAGTATCAAGCAAGCAGATGCCAAAGAAAAATAGATGAATAAGTACTTGTTTGACCTCTGAAGCTTCAACTTGTATGACCCACATTGCATTGTGAAGGATCACTACATGAGAGTTTAGCTCAACTGGATCCATGGGGCATTTCATTGGGCCGAGGAAGACTCATGGAGGTATTTCTACAATTCCTCCAAACCCAATGAAAAAGTTGGCTTCATCATAGAGTGGTTAGCAAAGCAACATGAAGTAGCATCATGGAGAGCACCAATAATAACAGTAGCAGCAGAGGCAACAGAGCCAAGCATACGTGTGTGTAACAAAGGGAAGAGGAATATTGTTGACTGCATGGAGGAGAAGCAAAGCTACAAGTTTCAAGTAGATCCACTTGCAGAACAAGAAACTATGGCTATTTAGGAAAAGAGATAGTAGTGCGACAAGCGCATTGCGCTAAGGCAGAGGGATAAGAATAGAATGGAAGAAGTAGAAAAGGAGTTACATGAGCTGAGGGAGCAACTCCAGAAAGAAAAGGAGTTGCACCAATAGGCGAAGGAAGTGCAGTAGCAGGAGACACAACAAGGGGAGAATCATATACAAACAGACAAAGCAGCACCTGTACAAGTAGTTGATTCATCTGAACAGTTGGCATCTCACAAACAGGGTGAATCACCATAGGGGAAAGACTTTGATCATGAGATAGAACATGCGCTTGAATAGTTAGATGCAGACATGGAGCAACAGGAGTTGGAACAGGACACTGACCTCATGCCTCACAAGAAAAAGGTCAACTCACCCACTTCAATGCATCTAGATGATAGCAAGTCTCGAATGATCAAGGAGGCATTGAGATCCTTGGTGGTCAATCGGAAGCAGAGGTTCACAACATCTCCTTTGATGAATCTCATCACCATGTTGTTCAGTCTCATAGAGTACCGACTCTGGAGGACCAAACATCCCCTACACAAGTTGAAGAACAGGTGATCTTGACTGATGTGCACAAGCATCCAGTTGCTTTGGCCGATGCAACTAGAGTGTATGCTGAAGTCACCAGCTCTAGTGTTCATTTCCTCATAGCTGAGAATGAGCAAATGATGAAGGAACTACAGGTGGCCAAGAATGGAGGATACTTGGTGACAATGTCCGCTCGAGTAGAATTGAAGAAGGCAATACTAGATGAAGTATTGTCCCTCGACATAGTTATGCAAGCATTTTACTCCAAGTTTGGTATTGTGCACCAACCAGTTGTCCATCTCCACGGATGGCAGTAGCGATGTGTGAGAAGAGCAGACATCTTGAAGAACATACATGTTGTTTTTGATAACATGCAAGCATGGATGATGAAGTACAAGGGAGCCTTGCTTCACTTGCCAAAGATGATGAGGGCCAATGTGGTCGAGTTGCAAGCACGTATCTGGAGTTACATCTGGAACTATCAAGACCTACCACAAGTCATCACTAGCATATAAGCTTCCCATGCACAATTATTCAAGAGCATGGATGTTGTAGTGCACACTCATGCGATCCCATCACTAGGGACTCTCACCCAGGTGAAGACGAAAAAGCATGTTCAACAGGAGTTTGACTCATACTTCGATGAGTTGATGTGCACCGCCACCAACCCAGACTTGCCTATCAGTGTAGACATCATGCAAAAGTATGTTGTTGGTCCGGTCACATTGAAGAAAATGATGTGCATGCTCTCAAATGAGTTGGATTGTGGAGCCCGAGAAGTGTAACCAAATTCTATCGAGGCAAGGTTCAAGGTTTAGACAGATGTCATAACAGAACACGCAGAAACTATCAAGGACTACCAAGCTTGGCATCAATATGTTACTATTGATTAGCATGAGGATGTCAAGAAATTTGACTTATATAGTTCTCTAAGTCAGAATGATGTCTAGTCTAGATTGTTCAAGCCATTGTTCACATGGGTACATGTGAATTGTAATGTTGAGTCATGTCAAGTGTAAGTCAAGTCTCAATAGTGGATGTAACAGTCATAGAGTAGGTGAAGAGTCATGAGGGTAGTTGAATGATCACAAAGGAGTTTGTCAAGGGTCACCCCACCCTTTGCTATAAATAGTCCCTCATAACTCATTTCTAGGCTTTTGGTCAACCAAGCTTCTACTAAGACTATATTGAAGAAAGCTTGGATAGTACTGTAATGTGCCTTGGCTTCTCCACTCCACAGAGCTAGTACATCTCTTTGGAGGAGTAGGCAGATGTGGCTATAACATTTCACTGATGGGGCTAGTAGGTTTATATGGATGTATTGTATGATTGGAGCTTACACTTCTTTATACAATAAGAGCCAACACATTTTCATGCATATGTTGTTATTGTAGATGGACTGTTCTGGTTGCCTTAATGATATATGTTGTTTAACTTACGTATTTGTGTATGAACTGATTCTTATGCACTTATAAGAATCCTTTTGCAAATGTCTTGTTGGTTTAACCATCACTTTGGATTCTTGCTTGTTCTGCTTTCTAGCTTATGATGCATCTTCACTCGTGTTTTCCCTTCCTAGCTGAGTATTGATATAGGTTGTCAAGGGGTGCACTCATTTCAGCCCCTTTGTGTTAAAACCTTTCATGCACCTTCCTTGACTCATTGTAGTGGTCACACCCTTGATACTACAGAGTCACCTTACTTGCCTGTGTGCGACATCGCAGTGAGGGCATTATCTTACGACCCACTGCTAGGACTTCTACAGCAAACAATCTCAGGTCTAATTGGGAATTCTTACCAGGGAGATCCCATTGACATGTTTGTGGGTCCAGCACTGTCACCAAGAACATAGTGAATATGCTTGATTGTGTATACGAAGTCGAAAAGAAAAATGTTGAAGAACTCCTAGTGAGTGAGAACGTGACTCAAAAGAAGAAAAATCGATATAAGTTGAGAAGCCAAGGGATATTCTCTAAATAAGGGTTGAAGAGGCATAAATTTAAAGAAAATTTGTTAAGGAAGATTATACCACTTGTCAACTTAGCTTAGAAAAATAAAACAACATATGGAAACACTGGTACAACAAAAATTACTTCCGTCAACAAAAAAACAAGACTACCAGTCCATAAGTATTAGAAAAAGTTACTCCTCCAGACACTTCAATGATGCCCATCATACTTGATTATATTATAGTCGAAGACATGAAGAAAGCTCACACTAATATTACAATCTTCGAACTTACAAGGATCATGAACCAGCGGAAATTGCTTGTCCACGCTCTTGAACAACTTGCCTCAAGTAACAATGCTTCTTTGCAGAAGGGATCTGGTAAGTCTTTTGGTCCCCTGGAATTTGTTCTTAATGCATTAACATTAGATTCCAACACACTTCGCCCTCCATTTTTATTGACATTTGAAATTTTCAATTACAATGTACATAATTGCTTAGTTGATTCTAGTGAATCTGTAAACATAATGCTACTATTGATGGCTAAGAAAATAAATGCGAAATGGGATAAGACAGATGCACATATTATTCAACTGAATAGGAATATTTTCCATGCTATTGGTGAACTGAGAAATGTGCTTATTTGCCTATCATCTGATCAATGAGTTCATAAGTGCATAAACATAGTAATTGTGGACATCTTAAAAACATACAATGTATTTCTAAGTAGAGATTGGTCCAACAAATTATAGGGGTATTTTTCTACTGACTGGTCGCATTTATGGCATTCGTATAAGGGTAGGAACAACCACATCCGGGTAGACTCAGAACCTTACATGAAACACATTGTCACACCCTTCAAGGGGAAAAATGAATCAGTTGCTTTCGTAGATATAATCTTTGGTAATTGCTTCTTAGATACTGACCTAGGGTGCTACCTTTCTCATCCTTCCCCAATTGCACCAGACACACAGTTAGAACTCCTTCCTAGTCAAACTATTGCAAATGACCTTTGTATAGTAGATAGTAGTACTAGTACTAGTGTAGGGCATAGATCTTGTACATATGATGTTTTGACTTTATTTTTTGATGGTTCAAAGACATAGGAGGGTTCTGTAGCTAGTTGTGTTTTAGTAGACCCGCAACAGAAAACACTTAATCTCTAGCTACTTGGAATTCAAGTGCACTAACAACACTATGAAATATGAAGCACTCATCCTAGGCTTATAGAAGGACATTGTCCTCAATGTTGGAGTTCTTAAAGCAGTAGGTGACTTTGATATCATCATACGATAGGTACAAAATACTATACACTATGTATCACCTAATTTGAAAAGTTTTTTTTTGTCGGTAAAAAAGTTGCATTATATTATCATATTTTAAAAAATATATACATCAAAATATTATTTTAGTACATTTCTTCCACATTAGGAAAAACAATAGGCTCTAGAGCTAATGACAGTTCTTCTCTGGACAAGATTGAGCCTATGAAGAAGCCAAGACAACCCGTGTCATTGGCTATTTCCGAACCAAAAGTAGCAAAAGAAGATAATTTTCCAGAATTACACATTAAGGGTGTTGGTTGGGGGGAAACAGTGGCGGGGCTCCAAAGAACGTTTCCCTCTCATGCATGTGGTAATAAATATGCTCCACCCATGTCTCTGATGCATGGAGGTGGTCATTTGTTCTTCAGAGTTGTCACTAAAGGCCAACTAGGGAGTCCAGGAGTTCATTTTGCATGTGTTGGAGGTTGTTTATGTAGGCCACCAATTCATTTCAGTCATTGTAATGTTGTTCCCTTAGAGTCTCCATGCTCAGATGGAGATTGTTCAATTGTGCTGTAATGGAGTCCAGTGTGCCCAGGGCTTTTACGCAGTCTGGGGAGTAACCTGGGGACATGGTTGCCTTTGCATGAGAGTGGCATCTCTCAGTCGACTGTGAGCCTGAACTGGGCACATCCTATGGTGGACGGTTTTCAATATGGTGACGAGCTCCCCCTCTATGAGCGTGACCTCTCTATCTCAGTATACAACTAAATCCTCCTCTACCATATGCACCACTGTGGGGACAAACTTGGTTGCCCTGTGCAAGGCACCACACAAACCTAATATGGACCAAACACAAAAATACACTACTTACCTCCTCAGTGTCAGGGTTTACTGTATACCTAGTGCAATTCTCGTACCCCTACCCATTATCTGCCAATGAGTTACGGGGCACGCTACAAGTCTCTAAACTGGAAAACCCACTCCAGGGGAAGAGGCACAACCCAAATTATCGTCCACACCACCTCTCCAAAGGAGCAATCTTGTTCCTACAGTAGACCTAGAGTGAAGTAGAGGAAGCGAAATCCCACCACCCATACTCTCCAATCCTAGGACTGTAATTCTTGTCATGAAAATTATTCTAGTTCTCTCCCAGATCCCACGGCTACAGTGCTTTTAGGTTCCAGTCCCCTACATGCTTGCCTGCACCAACATCGTCGTACATCATCACCCCAAGCCTTCTCCTGAGCTAGGATACAAATACGTCACTGATTTCCCACACCCAACAGCTTCAAATAGCCACCCTCCTACCTTTGTTACACATTAAGTAACACTCGCAGGAGGAGCCCAGGTCCCAACAACCTTTATGACATTTGTAGTATGTGTGGAGGCCCATTTGGATCCACACTCCAATGCATAGCCACATGTCATGATTATTGGACACCCCCGTCAGGGACGCCTAATTTAAAAAGTTATCAACAAGAGGTATGGCATTTAATTTCTCAATTCCAAGCTTTTAACATTGTATATGTTCCTAGAATGTGTAACGTAGTTGTGGATGTATTAGCAAATGATGTTGCTAGGTTGTCAACACTTAGGGATGGTTTTTCTCTTAAATTTATTTATAAACCATTCGTCCATGATAATATCACTAATTTACGGATTTTTAATGATGACCAATAGACACTGCAATCCATGGCGAATGCTAATGTGTTGAAAGATGCAGCTATTGATGAAGATGAACACAAAAAAGTGTTGGAAGATGTATCTTGGGCAAACAAGGATAACACCATACCGAAGGGCGTAGTATCATTAGAGAATATGTATGACTTGCATAATCGATTTAGAGAGCCAAACAACACCAAAACACATAGTTCAACATTGTCGCATGATCAGATCAATCTTGGAATGGAGAAAGATATGAAGTTTGTTAATCTTGATACTTGTTGAACACCACAAGAGAAACAATCCTTCTTCCACTTGTTCAAGTAGTACCATGATGTTTTCACATGGACATACAATGAGCTGAAAACTTATGAAATGCAAATAATCTAGCATGTTATCCTGATGAAGGAAGGGGCCAAGCCCTTTTCAGCAGAAGTTGCAAAAGGTACATCCGACACTTGAGCCCATGATTCAGAAGGAATTGAGGAAGTTATTGGATTCTTAGATCATTTATAAAGGCTGAAATTCAACTTTGGTGTCTAATTTGGCCTCAGTTAGGAAGTTCGAGGAAATACGCTTGTGCGTAAATTTCTGAAATCTTAACCATGCCTCAGAAAAAGAAAACTACCCTGTTCTATCCATGGAACAACTATTGTAGACAATATTGGGGTGAAAAATGTTCTCTTTTCTTGAAAGTTATTCTAGATACAATCAAGTTTTGGTCTTGGATCCTAACAACCTTAAGACTACCTTTCAAACAAAGTGGGACATGTTCACATTCAAAATAATGTTGTTCGAGCTATTTAATGCTGGTGAGACCTTTTAATATGCGATGTAAATCACATTTCCTAGACTCATAGGTTAGAGTGTAAAAAAGTATCTTGACGATGTCACATTGTTTTCAAAGAAGTGATCCGACTAGCCACACCATTTGAAGCAAACTTTAAGTGATGTAAAAAATATGCAATATCTCTTAATCTCTATAGAAGAGTATTTTTACAGTGTCTGAGGGTAACGTCTTGGGCCATATCATCAAGAAGATTGGTATTAAAGTGGAACCTAAAAGGGTCAAAGCTATTACGTAGATTCCCTTCCCATTGAAGAAGAAAGCCATGCAGTCCTTCTTGGGGAAGATCAACTTTCTCCGCAAGTTCATCTTCGATTACTCGCAAATTATGAAACCTATGCAGGAAATGGTGAAGAAGGATGCAATTTACAAGTGGGAAAAAAGGGAAAATGATGTTTTTTCCCATATTAAGCAAGCAATTGTAGAAACACCAACCTTATACGACCAAAATTTGAACAAATATTTTCTTCCCTACCCCTTTGCTTTTGATATTTCTCTTGCCACTATGCTTATGCAGAATGATGATCAGAATAAGGAACAACCGATATATTTTATGAGTGCAATCTTACAAGGACCTGAACTCAACTATCCCACTATAGAGAAACAAGCATATGCAACCTATAATGAGTTGAAGTACTTCCGACCCTATCTTTTGAAAAATCACTGTATTATCTTTGTTCACCACCCAACAGTTATATCAATGTTTGTACAACAAGAGATGGGTGAGAGAAGAGTGAAATGGATGAATGGTTTACAAGAGTATGCCTAAGAATTCGAACCAGTTCATAGTATCAAAGGCCATGGTCTTTTTCGGCTAGCAAGAGAATCAATAAACACAAAAAAAAGATGATCCATCTAGATGGGAGCAGGAAATCAAGATGGATAATGTTGAGCAAGAATTTTCCACTACTATAACAAACTCTTGGTACGCAGATGTGCACTAGTATCTTAAGCACAACACTTTTCACTCTCAATTATCCAAAAAGAAGAAGAGGGAAGTCAAATTGAAAGAATTATCTTACCAATTAGTGCACGGAGTAATTTTTAGAAAGAACCATAATGGAGTATTTCTTAGATGGTTGGAAGCACATGATCTAGAGAAAGTGTTGTGCGATCTGCATGATGGACCAGTCAGGGGACACTTTGCAGGTGACATAATAGAAAAAAAAGTTGTGTGGATCAATTTTTATTGGCCCACATTATTCAAAGATGCTCATGCTTATTCCCACAAGTATCCGGTCTGTCAAAAGTGTGTCAACTGAGGAAAGAAGTTAGTCGCCTCATCGTAGCTTATGACAATAGAAGAACCTTTTCAACAACGAGGCCTAGATGTCATCGGTGAGACTTTTCCACACTCATCAAAGCAACACCACTACATTTTCACTACCACACACTACTTCATGCAGTCCATAGAAGTGGTTCCACTCAAGTAAGTGAATGATCAAGAAGTCGTCAACTTCCTCAATTAGAATATCATATCCAAGTTTGGCATTCCAGCTTCACTTATTTTTTACAATGCAACGTACTTATCATCATTAAGATTATATTATTCTGCATTGGAAAATGATATTGTATTGAAACATTAATGGTCTGAATTGTATTGAAACATTAATGGTCTTGTTGAGTTGACAAATAGGAACCTCATGCGCATCATTAAGAAGACCGTTTTTTCTGAATAGAGGAACTGACATTCTGTTTTGATAAATTCCATATGTGCCAACAGATTCATGCCAAAAAATTCTTTGAATACTTCTCCTTACTTCTTAGTGTTTGGAAAAGAAGCCATCCTACGCTTGAACATCTATTTGCATGCCCTTCAACTTTCAAAAGAATCCTAAGGCAAGCCATGTTTATTGGTTTATTGTAAGATAGACAACCTCCGCAAGCAATAGGAAGAAAGACAAAAATAAAAATAAAAATTCTCTCTCCACCAGAGTCGTATCAAAAGGTGGTTCGACAAGAAGTCTACATGGAAAAATGAATTAAGTGTGGGTGACCTAGCCTTGAAGTGGGACAAATCTCAGAAGAATATAGGAAAACATACTAAGTTCCAATCCTTGTGGATCATATTGTTCAATGTGAATGAAAAGATTGACCAACACACATCTCTTCTTCAATATTTAGATGAGAAGATTGAATCTCTTCTTGTTAATGGCCAATATTTAAAACAATATTTTCAATGATGGTCTAGGGTTGTGCCCTGCCCTATGTACATAGTTTGTTTTCTTGTTTTATTTTTTGTTTGGCCTTGAGTTTTGTTTTTTGATCGTATAAATAAGCATCATGTGTGAATGTGTTTTCTGATTTTTTGTGTATGGTTGAGTTGAAAAGAGTCATGTGGCACTAGCAGGCAGCCACATCTACTATGCGGGTTTCTCAGATTTGCTTAAATGAACCTAATGGCGTCATCGTTGTTTATTTTGGCCTGTTCTAGGGTTGCTTAAGTCGTGAGTTGCGGTAAAATTCTCCTGCGGTCTTCTGCACTGCGGTCTTCTGCGGGATATAGAAACTACACTGCGGTCTTCTGCAGACACTACGGTCTTCAGATCTTCGGATCTTCCTGTTGTCTTCAACGCCGATCTTCATAACCACAGATCAGATCTGCGCAGATACGTCTTCAGATCTATTAATTTCTTCGGGTTCTCTTCTCTTCAGATCTCTGCGGGACTCGGCGGCTCTCTGCGGGACTGTGGCTCCAGATCTATAGTTTTTTCAATAAAACCGTGGTTAATGGTCCAGATCTCTTCTGCGCTCTCCAGATCTCTTCCAGGCTCGACTGCGGCTCCAGATCTCTCGACTGTGGCTCCAGATCTCTTCCAGGCTCGAGTGCGGCTCTATTCCTTTGGTCTCGGCGGCTCGCTGCGGGACTGTGGCTCCAGATCTATAGTTTTTTTCAATAAAACCGTGGTTAATGGTCCAGATCTCTTCTGCGCTCGCCAGATCTCTTCCAGGCTTGACTGCGGCTCCAGATCTCTCGACTGTGGCTCTAGATCTCTTCCAGGCTCGAGTGCGGCTCTATTCCTTTGGTCTCGGCGGCTCTCTGCGGGACTGTGGCTCCAGATCTATATACATTATATTAATGAAATCTATGATATAAGTGTTGCTTCGGTGACTGAGGCGATTTTTCATCGTTTCTTCGTGGCAGGAGGCTCTTCGCAGATCGGCTCGGCTCCAGATCGCATACATACATATATCATAGCGGATCAGATCTTGTTTGATAAGGATAACTTTTTCTAGATGGCTCCCACCTTCGCGAAAATCGCTGCCGGCTCTCTGTCTGCTTCGAGGCAAGCTCCTGCCCATATTGTCAGTGAAGCCCCAGCTCCCACTGTCCAGCTGGTCCAGGCTTCACTCGATGAGGCTTTGAAGTTCTCTGAAAGTGCCTTAGTATGCCAATTCAATAGTTTTTGGCCGCAGTTAACAGCCCTCCACAGTTGGATCTCAGAAGTATGGAAGCCTCTAATTCCTGATGCAATTAATATTTACCCCTGCGCTAGGGGTTTCTTTATAGTAGATTTTGAAAACCGTGAAAGCAGACAATGTATTCTAGATTCTGGCCCTTGGTTTTGGGATAAATCAGGCCTATTCTTGAAGCCATGGTACCCATCATTCGATCCCTCAACAGCAGTCATAACCTCAGCACCAGTTTGGGTGAGATTGCCAAACCTACCCTTGCATCTCTGGAATCTCTCTTCGCTAGAAGCCATTGGAAATGCAATTGGGAAATTTTACTGCAGGTGCCAAGAAACAGAGGAATATGTCAGAACCACATATGCACGCATATGTGTGGAAATGGACTTCAGCGCCGGATTCCCAGCTGAAATACACCTAACAAGTAAAGACTATGTGTGGAACCAGAAACTCGATTATGAAAGTGTCCTCTTCAGATGTCGATGTTGCTTTGAGACAGGCCACCTTGCCAAGAATTGCCCAAAAGCTTCCGAGAGAAATTCTGCTAGAAAAAATCACCATAGATCTACATGGTGGGAAGGAGCACAAAAAGAACACTACACTGTCACCCAAGAAGAATACTCTCGAGAAGACTCTGAATCACAAGCAATCGGGCAAGATAGAAACAATTCTCAAGACGAGCAGGGGGAAACCGCCCAACAACAAAAAGGTGAACTTAACAACCCCTCAAGCATCGACACTTATGCGGTTTCGAATAATACGGAAAATAAATCTTCATTTAACAGCAAAAGAGATCTCCTAGACCAAACTTCTTCTCCGACTATCTCCAAAAGGACGAACACAATAGATCGTGAAGCTACGACACCAATGTCCCAAGAACCAGAAGAGATGAAGGAGATGCAAGATAAAGAAAGTTGGAAGACTGTAGAGAAGAAAAAGAAAGCTACAACACCAATCTCGCCAAGAAAGACAAGGAGCCAGACAATTAGAAATTAAGAAAGTATAGGTCCGATAGACCAATTTGGTCTTAGTGGACGTTAACCATCATCATCATCATCATCATTAAGATAACCTTCAGTCCTTTTTCTTTGTTTTGGTTACATATTTTGGTCAAGGATGATCTGAAAGGAAATACAATCCATCTATAAGGAGTGCTTTGTGTCAAACCATGATACTTGTATCTATTCTGGAAACCTTATGCCCACATTTGTTTCTTTATGTTTTAGTGTTTTCACACTTATTCAATCAAGTAGAGGAGGAAAAGGGGGAAAATCTAAATGAGAAAATATAAATCATAGGTCTCTATATGCTTCGCTGAAGGAACAACCTCTTCTACTTTTAATAAGTTAGGATTCCTCTTCTACCCATGAACTAAATAAGTGCCTATGCATAGTTCATATAAATATATAAATAAAGGCGAAAGAAGAGAAAGGCTTCCTATGCAGAGAGGTGAAGAAAACAACTT
This sequence comes from Pinus taeda, assembly GCA_000404065.3. Lineage (NCBI taxonomy): Eukaryota > Viridiplantae > Streptophyta > Pinopsida > Pinales > Pinaceae > Pinus > Pinus taeda. Next base: position 98,687 of record APFE031169404.1, read on the forward strand.
CATCAAGGTATTTTTCAGGCTCGCTAGCATCGGAGCAATGTTTGTGTTCTTGTAGTGACTCTACAGCGGTACTGTCTGGGCCTTTTGCTAGTGGCACAACATTAGAGATGAAAAACTATAGTCTGAAAATCTAAATCTAGCGAACTATACTACCATTTCCTGATTCAAAACATTGCAATATTGATGATCTTATGTTTGTGTTCAACTGAGAAGGGAAAAAGGGGAATATTTTTATTCACAGGGTAAGTGGGGAAACCAATGTGATAAGCATGATGAATCAATACTCCTTAAAGAAATAATACCCTGTAAAAAAGAATCAACCTAGATAGAGAAGCTAAAATTCTACCAATGTGTTGCCAAGTGTTGTTGTTACTACAACACCCTCCAAAATTTTTTCCTACACCAAATTTTAGATCCTACTTTGATACTTTATAGTGTCATCGTAAACATTAGGAATTATCGCATGTGTTTTCTCTAAGTGTTTTGGTCCCAATTGCAAGAAAACCAAAGTGTAATATTTTCGCATGTTAAGTGTCGCACACTGTACATAAGATTGTTTTGGTGGTTTAAAGGGGTTATATTTGTGTACATGAGTTGGTATTATAATGTAAACATGTGCCACACTCATTTCCAAAGTTTAAGGCACTGTCGCACAAGTTTGATCAAGGTCGTCGCAAAGTGTTGCAAAGTGTATCTTTGGTGTCGCACTTGTAAGTTGTCACAAAGTTGTGGCAATGAGGAAAGTATTGTTCACGTGTCATGGATTATCTATCTTATGTCGTCAAGTGTTCTAGGTGTGTGATCATAGTTAATTCTTATCACTTTTCATGTCATCTTCAATGGTTGAACACTTAGCCAAATTTGGAAAACTTCATAACCAAGCAATTTAGCCTCATCTAACCCTCCTGAACTGCGCATTGCATAGTCTCAAGCAGAACCTTGCCTCTTGAAACTGCGCAATGCACAATTTCTGGCCCCCATGACTACACATCTCAATTCTCAAGCCCGAATCCTAAGCTCAAAAACTACATAATCCTACCCCTAGCCAAGCCTGAACTACGTATTGTGTACTATGAATTCTCAAGCTCAACCCTTCAACTCCTAAATTATGCAATTTCACAATCACCTGGCCTCCTTTTCCTTCTACCACTGCGTAGTGGGAAAATGTAGTCATCAAGCCCTTAACCTATGTCCTTGAGCTCCCCATTTACACAATCATCATGATCAATCCAACCTGACCTACACATTGCATAGCATTAAGGCTCAAGACTGACCCTTGACTGTCTGAGCTACACAATTGCGTAGTCATTGGTCCTCTCCCTTAGCCTACTACCCAGTTCTGACTCAGTTAGTAGATCATCATGGAACATCTTAGAGAAGGGGTTAATGAGACTAATGTCATCTTGTAATGAGTGAATTGCAAATGCAGGTACTCTATCATATTATGATAGGACAATGAAGAAGAATATGGAGAAGGGGAACATGCTAGGAGACACATGCTAGTAGAATCGGGTCTACCAGTGACAAAAGATCTATCTTAAAAGCTAAGCTTCTATATTTCTTAACTTTATCTTTATAATTGATAAAATGACCAACAAAGCTAATAAATATTTTCATTAATAAACAAGTTATGAGATAATTTGCAAATTGATGAGTTCTTTTATTCATAGTAATCTTTATCAATCAAAACTTAAAGTATTTTTACATTTCTAAGTATTTTTCTTTAATAGTTTAAAACTTCATTTATTTTTAACAAAGATAATTGTTTTGCCCTGTATGTCGCCAATTGTTGTACTAATTCAACCAAACCCCCCCCCCCCCCCCCCCCCACCCCCCTCCCCCATTAAGGTAATAGCAGAGCTATAAATAATGGGGACCCTTTTGAAAATAATATAAAATCCTTTGTTTTTAATAAAAGAATTCAATACTAATTTTATTTTTCCAAAAAATTTGACTAAATAAGGAATATACCTTATCAAAGCCTTCATATTAGAGCTTAGGCCCATAATACATATTCACAAATATTGGCTTTTGTTAAAATCTATTAGTGATAGAACTTTATCAGGATATTTTAAATATTATAACATGTCTCCTTTGGAAAAGTTGTGATTAAACCTTACCTGATTAAAGTTTTCATATGTTTTAAGCCTAAAAGAAATAAAGCACTTCTTTGTGAATATAAAAATAAGGCATGAATGAACAAAACTGCCACATAGCATTATCGGAGCTTCTGAATATTGTATTTGTCAATGTGAACCTCATATTACCGATCTCCGATATCCCAACCCCCGATCCTCCAATATCCCTTCACCCATACTATGATATACAACATCGTGATACTGTGATAGTCACAAAGATCCGATACTCCAATATCCTCATATAACCAATCTTTGATATTGCTAATCCTCCAATCTCTGATAAACTTCCCGTATTCATATTGCAACTTTCATATCAAGACTTCTAATCGGTTGTCACTTTATCCAATCCCTGATATCCAACCTTCGATACAAGACCTATGATATCCATTCTCACTTATATTTTTTAGCCGTTACATTATAAAAGCCTATCGAAGAGTGAGGATATCGCAAGTTCAGTGATACAACCATAATATTTCCTTGATATAATCCTTTGATACATTCATGTGTATGAAAGCCCATGTGAATCCACGTTTTATCATTTAATGGAAGAATGTAACGAATATATGATTTCAAAGTTCTAAATGATTTCATTATTACAACTGAACATCACTAAATTTTGCTCATAAAAGACATAGATTGATATGAAATTGTTTATTCGCTCTATGGGATTCTCTAGTTAAGAAAGTTTCCACTTTTTCTTGTGTTTCCCTTTGCAGGCAAGTCTCGATAAGCAAAGATCAACATAAATGTCTAGGGACACTAAACCCAGGAAAAAATCCATTCTTCAACAATAGCCGGTAGCTCCTCCACCTAAGGCTAGTGAAATGCCTGCATTATTCTTAGATACAACCTACACCCCCGATGCTAGAATTTCTTCCTGGGAGTAATTTATAAGCTTTTTGAAGATGAGGAGCCCAGAGTAACAGAGAAAATAGCTATAGCTGAGGATTTTTCCCCTGTTTCTAAAAGCACTTATAGCGACGTCACGAATTCGTTCCTGCATAGGATTGTGACTTGTCCTAGCATTTTTCCATATACAAATATGGTCAAATTGGTGATTGACCATTTGAACATTGCATAAAGGAGTTTCATGACTAAGAGGAACATTTTTATTGGGTCATTCACCAGTAGTGACTTGAGGAAGATGTATCAATTACTGTCACCCCAGAAGAAATATGATAAGAAGTTTTTAGAGAAATTCATGAAAGAAAATGAGGATTAACAAGAGGTCATCAAAGGATGGAGAAGGGATCCTAACAAACACAAGCGCGAGGACAAGGGTGTTATGCTCTTAACCTGCAAGACAATACAAGAATACCAAATATGCGTAGAAATATACCTAGAACATAGAACAATGAGAAATAACAACTGGTATTTTATTGTCCAGAAAGTAATGTTCACTTGCTTCTTCGAGGGGCAACCTCCAATACAGGAGAGCTCAATTACAAAATAAGACACGATGCTCCTCGTAGGGAGTCTCTATCCTTTATATATGACTCATGCATGCAATACCATGGAGCAATACCATGGTTCGTATTAATACCATGGCCCATTTGCAACTAACTGTGGTCCTATCATTAAATGTGGGTTAACCACTTACAATTATTAATATGGGCTTTATTGACTCTTTACTTAACTATAACTATGACTCTATCCTACTACATAAATAAGGGGGTTAGGGTGTGATCCAGATTTAAACAGGAACACAACAAAATACAGAGATAACCATATACACAAAGATGTAGTGGAAATAATACTTCATTTCATTAATGGAAAACACTGAAATATGCTTACAAACAGAGTTGAAAAGAAACCAGCTAGGGCGACGGTAGTTTATCTCTGACAAGAGATGTGGCAGCTACATGCCTCTGAACTATCCTGAATTGTGTTACAATGAGGATCAAAGGCCTATTTATTGTTGAGAAACAATGGAAAACCCTTCACATTCCAAAACCTAACCCTAGAAGATGAAACGCCAAATTGTGGGCCCCGTTTTGGGTAAATTGGTACATCAATTTCCCAGGGTCGTAACTTTGGCATACGATCTCCGTTTGACATGTATGATAGCTCGTTAGAAAGATCTATCCGAGAACTACCTCTTTGGGAAGGGAAACATCAATCCATGGAACCATGTTGCCCCCAGATTTCCCAAAAAACGTCGTTTAGGGCCTCAAAACGGCTCCGGAAATTCAGGACCTAAAAAAACTACTAAAAATAGTAAATTGTGCTACAATTACAAAAACTGAAAAAGTTAAAGAGGAAGTTGCACGGGTATAAATAGGATAGGTGGGTGGCCACCAACATCCACCTGGATCAGCGTGGGACCCTAACATGCCCTCCCCCTTAAGAATAGCCTTGTCCTCAAGGCAGAAGCTGCGGAAACTGCTGAAGAATAGTGGTTGGTTCCCAGGTTGCATCTTCCAGAGAGGTGTCTTTCCGCTTGACAAGGACTTCCTTGATCATGCAGCCACGCAGATGCCATTCTTGTGTGTCTAGGATCTGTTCAGGTTGGAGCCAGATGGACCCTTCTTCATCCAATTTAGGTAGGCTGGTTTGAATTCTCCAATTGTTCCCAATCACTTTCTTGAGGCATGAGACATGGAAAACTAGATCGATTTTTTTAGTGGGTGGCAAAGCTAGCTTGTACGCCACTTCTCCAATGTGCTGAAGTATTCGATACGGTCTGTAGAATTTTTGAGATAGTTTCTGACAACCCTTGTCTTTGAGTGATGTTTTCTTATATGGTTGCAACCTCAAAAATACCTGATCACCTTCTTGAAATTGGCGTTCTGAGCGATACTGATCTACCTGTTGCTTCATGCCATTTCGAGATTGATGAAGATTCTCTCTAAGATGGGCTAGCATGGTAGTGTGGTTCTATAGGAGTTGATCCACTACTTGTACCTTTGAGCACCCCTTGGTATAAGAAGTAGGGGAAGGAGGGAGTTGACCATAAACTGCTTCATAGGGAGTCAGTTTGGTGGTGGCATGATAGTTGGTGTTATACCACCATTCAGCTAGAGGTAACCACTGTACCCAAAGATGTTTCTTTTCTGAAGTGAAACACCTAAGGGCTTCAGTTTGACCATCCATTTGTGGATGATAGGAAGTACTGAGTTTTAGTTGGGTACCTTGTAGCCTGAAGATCTCCTGCCAAAAATTACTGGTGAAGATCAGGTCATGATCAAACACAATAGAAGTGGGCATGCCATGTAATTTGAAGATCTGATCCATGAAAGATTGAGCAACCAAAGTCGGTGTAAAAGGGTGGGGTAGGGCGCAAAAATGAGCATACTTGCAAAGTCGGTCCACAACCACCATGATGACTGAGTTGTTTCCTAACTTTGGAAGAACTATAATGAAATCCATAGAAACCTCCATCCATTTTGATGCCGGGATGGGCAATGGTTGTAATGTGCCTGGTACTTTGACTGTCTCCCCTTTGTGCACTGACAGACATCACATTCCACTACAAAAGTAAGAATGTCTTTTTTCATGCCTGTCCAAAAAACTGATCTTCTAGTGCGAGCATACGTCTTCTGAAAGCCTGAATGTCCTGCAGTGGGGGATGAGTGCAACTCCACCAAAATGTGGCTTCTGAGGGTGGATGTTGGTGATATTACGACTCTATCCTTTTAGCGAAGAATATCATCCTGCCAAGAGTAGCCCTTGGGGAAAGTTGGATCCGCCTGCAATTGAGTAATGAGTTGGGAGAGGCAGGGATGTGAAAACCATTCCCTGCGAGCCTCTTCAATTCATTCTGGAATGGGAAGGGAAATTGCGAGCAGGGTACTTTCGTCCTCAAATTGGTGAGATAGAAGGGAAATTGCGAGCAGGGTACTTTCGTCCTCAAATTGGTGAGATAAGGCATTTGCTACAATATTTTTGCGCCCTTTCTTGTAAATGATCTCATAATCATATCCCAGAATTTTGGCAAGCCATTTATTTTGTTGTGGTGAGGATAGGTGTTACTCCAAAAAATATTTAAGACTATGATGGTCTGTGTGGATTTGGAAACGTCGCCCCAATAAGTAAGGTCACCAGGTATCTACTGCATGTAAGATGGCCATAATTTCCTTCTCATAGGTAGATTGTCCCAGATTCTTCCCACTTAGTTGTTGGCTTGTAAAGGCCAAGGGTTGACCTTCCTGCATTAAGACCACCCCAATACCTGTATCGAAAGCATCACATTCAATGACAAAAGATTTGGTGAAGTCGGGTAGTGCTAAGACTAGAGTGAAACACATGGCATTTTTTTGAGCTGAAAAGGCCTGTTGTGCTTCATCATTCCAGAGGAATGAATTTTTCTCGAGGAGTTGAGTGAGGGGCTTCGCAATGCGACCATAATTGCAGAAAAATTTGCGATAGTAGCCCGTGAGACCCAAAAAGTCTGTCAGGCTCTTCAAGGTGTTAGGTTGAGGCCAATCCTGCATTTCCTGGATCTTTTTGGGGTCCACCCTGACACCTTCACACCCCACAATGTGGCCCAAATACTCAACTTCTTCCATGCCAAAAGAAAACTTGGACATCTTAACAAATAATTTGTGCTTGTGGAGTAGTTGCAAGAGCAGATCGACATGCTGAAGATGTGCAACCCAAGTGCAACTGTAGATGAGGATGTCATTGAAGAAAACAAGGACAAATTTTCTGAGATATGGTTTGAGGAGGTGGTTCATAAGGCTCTGAAAAGTAGATGGGGCATTACAAAGACCGAATGGCATGACCAGGAACTCATAATGGCCTTCATGAGTTCTGAAAGCAATCTTTGGAATTTTGACTTCTTTCGTGTGAATTTGGTGGTAGCATGAGCGAAGATCCAGCTTAGTGAAGAATTGAGCCCCATTTAGTTCATCCAGCAAATCATGAACAACCAGGATGGGAAATTTATCTTTTACTGTCAACTTATTGAGGGCCTTGAAGTCTGGACACATACGCCATTCCCCATCTTTCTTGAGCACCATGACCACCGGTGATGAATAAGGACTAATGCTAGGATGAATGACGCCTGCTTCCAAAAGTTCCTTGATTATTTTTTCGATTTCATTCTTTTGGGTGAACAAGTATCTAAATGGGCACACATTTGGTGGCTGGGCCCCTAGGACCAAAGTGATTCTATGATCATGTTCCCTTCTCGACGGTGGAAGCTCATGAGGCTTGTCAAAGACTCAAAAATGGTTATTTATAATCTATTGCATCTCAGGATGAATCGGCAGAGAATTGGGTTCGACGGCCTGGATTGCATTAAATTGAGCTATAACTCCATGATGACCTTTTTTTAACAATTTTTCCATCCTATGTGAGCTGATGATAGAGGGAGCTCCCACCTGGAGTCCACAGAGGGTATGTGTGGAGTTGTTCTGCTTAAAGCTCATATATAACTCTTGGAAATCCATTGTGATTGGCCCATGTGTGTGAAGCCATTCAGCACCAAGGACAATGTCGCACCCTCCCATGTGTATGGCAAAAATGTGGGTCTTCAACTGATAATCCCCCATATGAAGTTTGAAATTTTCACAGCGGTCGTCACATTTCATTGTTCCCCCATCCACAATTTGGACTTGGAAGTTAGAAACTGCTCGTACAAAACAATGCACTACTTTCGCGACACTTTGATGGATAAAATTATGTGTACTTCCACTATCAATCAAGACTACTACTGGGCGATGCTTAATAAAACCTCTAATTTTGAGAGTTTGAGGTGAAGAAATCCCTGCCAAAGCATTCAGCAAAATAATTGGTTCATCAGGGACATTGTCCTTTTGGTTGTCCTCTTCTTCCTCCTCAGGTTCCTCAAGTGGTGGGGCTTCCTCCGACGAGCTGTAATCAATAGCATCAATTTGAAATAATTTGGGCTCCTTGCATTTATGATCTGGGGAGTATTTTTCATCACAGTAGTAACATAATCCCTGCTTTCTTCTTTCTGCCATTTCTGTAGGTGACACCTTTTGAACCATAAATGTTTGAGTAGTGCTATGAGCCTGTGGGGGGCGACCCTTTGCGGTGAAATTTGGGCGATTGGACTGGGCTGCTAATGCACGTTCAATGTTATGAGCTACCTTGCAAGCCTTCGACCATGTGGGAGGGTGGTGCAATTGGACGTGAGCTTGTATGGCCTCTTTAAGACCACTGATAAAACATTCCGTGCAGAATGCATCTTGGAGACCCATAGTGCGGAAAGCTAAGGCTTCAAAGGCTGTAATATATTCATCCAATGTGCCAGTCTGTCGGAGCTTAGTGAGATGACCGAAAAAATCAAAGTCATGGTCAAAGCACTCTATAAGAGCTTTTTTGAAGGTGTCCCAAGTCAAGGGCCTTCCATTACAATGTTGATGCCATTGACACCATTTCCATCTTTCATTGTCCAAGTACATGCTTCCCACCATAAGTTGAGTCTCATTATCTAAGATGTAATTTAGATTGAAATATTGCTCCATTTGTGCCACCCATGCTGCTGGGTGAGAACCATAAAATTTATGCATATCCAGCTTGGGTGGTCGCGGACGAGATTATTGGTGGGTGCCCCAGAGGTGAAGAGAGTTGCTAGACTCACCCTCATTGTGTTCATTTCCAATATATGCCTCCTCATGGGCTTCTGCCTTGCCCTCAGAGAGTGCATTAGTTATTGTCATCAGCTAACCTTGGAGGTCCTTCAAGGATTGTTCAAATTTGTCGATCTTCTCATTGGCCATAGCTTGAGCTCTAGTTTCTACCATGCACCGATCCGATGTACCAAAAAGCGTGACCACCTCTTGTATTTCTTGCATGCATTCCTCCCCAAATCCACAGGTTTATGCACTCAATGACAGATCTCGTGGTTTAAAGACGCCGGAACATGTCTCTAGCCAAAAAAAAATTTGTTAAAAAATGGAGATCCCACCGGCCCTGGAAAGCGCTCTGATACCACTTGTTATGCTCTTAACCTGCAAGACGATACAAGAATACCAAATATGCACAGAAATATACCCGAAACATAGAACAATGAGAAATAACAGCAGGTATTTTATTGTTCAGAAAGTAATGTTCACTTGCCTCTTCGAGGGGGGAAACCTCCAATAGAGCAGAGCTCGATTACGAAATAAGACAGGATGCTCCTTGCAAGGAGTCTCTATCCTTTATATATGACTCATACATGTAATACCATGGAGCAATACCATGCTTCTTATTAATACCATCTATCTAATACCATGGCCCATTTGCAACTAACTGTGGTCCCGTCATTAAATGCGGGTTAACCACTTATAATTATTAATATGGGCTTTACTGACTCTTTACTTAACTATAACTATGACTCGATCCTACTACATAAATAAGGGGGTTAGGGTGGGACCCTAACAAAGGGTATGTATGTTATTGCTTCCGTTTCCAAACCATACTGTTATATAACTACTACAATGTCTAGAATGTTTGGTTATGCTAATACCCATAAATTCTCAGACTAATGGGTAACCTTAATTGATGATGACTTATATGGATATGTTATGGATTGGGGAATCATATTGTCTGATACTCTAAGTACCCAAATCCTGAATTATAGGAAAAAACACACCTTTCCTGAGAACATTATTCTCCCTTTCTACATGAGCGCCTATATTATGGATGACATCTATTTCACTTATGATTTTACATATATTTGATGGAAATGGACCATAGAAGACCATATCCTATCCTTATCTATCATAGCATTCTCTAGGAATCCAAATACCAGCCTCATCTCTATAAAATTTGCCATGGAGTTATGTTGCCCATTCCCCAAAGTGCATTTAATGAGAGAGCTCCTCGACTTTCACATGATGCCAACAATGAGAAGATGGTTTGGAGAAGAACCCTTCACTTATATCAAGATCTTCAGTAGTCTTGCAAACCCTCATGTGTTGCCCTTTTATGTTCTTGATAAACTCCTAGCCTGAGAGATAACCTACTAAAGTGTCAGGAATGGCCTTTCAAAAGTCATGAAAGATAATAAAAGGACAATGTGGCCAACCTTTCCTATTCAATGTAGTGTCAATGCTATTGAAAATTTTAGGCATGCTACTCTTGAGATTGTATATATCCAAAATTTAAATTTACCAACCATTCTAAAGAGACAATATGATCCTAACGATATGATCAATAATGTTACTATACAAGTTAAGCTCAGGAAATTGACAAATGAGCTAGACAGAGTGGATGACCTATTTGAATTAGTTTATATTTATTCAGATGTTGAGAAACATGCAACATAATAGTTAATTCTTGAGGAATTTATTCATTTTAAACATGGATGCAAGGACATCTCACTTGCCTATGGATCAATTAAATCTTCACCAACAAAATACATAGCACAATAAAGTTTCAGCTAGTACATCATAGGTCCCTAATGTATCTGAGAGAAAAGAGACATGTACTTCTTCTTCCTCACAAGCAAAAGAAACTCTAATAGACAAAAATATAGATTCAATTTGGGAGCATTTCACTCAAGAAACAAATCCTAAGAATCTGAAGACTCCATTCCAGATAAAGATCACACAGACCCCTAAAGTCAGAGGGAAGACGTCACTTACTATTGAAGATTTTGATAAAGCTGTTGACGCTGACGACTTGGAAGTCATCCTGGTATTTTAAACTTGTGAGATCATTTTGAAGATTGAAGAAATTCCTCCTCTTACTATGTTTTATATCCCAAAACCTAAATTTGTGGTTAGTAGATAGAGAAAGAGAAAGATAATTGAACAAACCCAATACTTAGTCCCTGGTAATGCTTCCTTTGAAGTAATATGGAAAGATGCTCAATCTACGGAAAGATGCTCAAACTACTCCTGTTGAGGACCTTAGAAGGCTTTTGAAATTTGTAGAAGCATATGCCAATGCTACTATTGATAAAGCTTTTGAAGTATAGAAACCCATAAGGGATAAATATGAAAGGATTATACAACTAGAATAGGATTTGGAGAATGAAAAATAAGTAATTTCTCAAAAACGACAATGCCAACTTGTAGAACTATAAAATAACTTCAATGAATTAAATATTCAGCATGAATCTAATATAATAAGTAGGGATACTTAGATCCAGGACTTCAACAAAATATTAACCAATTAAAGGTCAATCTCGAGATAGCTGAATTCGAGAAAGTAGCAGGAGAACTAAACAATCTCCTTTCTCAACAACAAGTTGTTTTTTGTCATAAATTAGCTAGTACCCATGACTTATGTCAATCAAGTGATTCATTAGTGAATCAATTGTATGATATAAGGACATACTACAAGGAGGTCTAGGAGAAGATTTTTGATTATATAGACTAGCAGGATAATCCTAAGGGAAGGTCAGTTGATCTCCCTAAAATTGAAGAGTCACAGAAGGAGATTCTTTTCCAAGAGTGGGAAATAGAACTCAAACATGAGGAAATGGAAATCTTTAGTGCCAGAGATATTACAAACAATCTCACTGAATCAATCAGTGACAGTTTATTATAGGCTAACCTGATTTCGGACTGCCTCGAGGACAGTTTGTTCGATGTGAAATTGTTGACTAAAGCATGGCAAGAATCATTAAAGAAGAAGGCTCATGAAATCAAGAATATTCCAAAGTTTGACTTGGAATACCATTAGCATTTCCTAGTGAAACCACATAGTTAGTGGCTAATGCTATGGTGTCTCTCCAAGACTCAGCGATGTGATATTCACTGCACAGATGCATATACAACCTCATTATCCACATGAATTAAAGCCAATGACAGATATATGTGAACTTCAGTGGCGTATGGGAGAGAAACCTTTATCCCAGTCATAGTCAAGTTGTTACAACTGCAATCTATTATTGTCTTTTACTTTATTTTAAGTGTGGTTTGTTGAAACCACTTCAGTGTTTTATGGTACTTTTATGTATTTCTATTTTCATTAGAGACTATAAATCCCCTTCATTGATATGAAGAAGAGGTTCTGAATTTTGGCAAGAAATATTTTGGTTTACACTACTATAACTTGAAGCAGTCTTAATAGAAAGCCAAAACATTACTATTTCACTTATGAGCAGAGTCAACATATATCAGGTACTATTATCTATGTATTAATAATGTGTTTATGAGTTGAATGGTAATTTTAATTTTGTTTATAATATATGTTTTTGCATACAATTAAAATTTATCACTATTGATGTGTTTAATTGAAATATTTCATCTATGTGCATGAACAATGATATATTATATGTCTAATGTGTTTCAACAACTAATTTAATTAAATTAGCTATAATGATCCGTTTTAACATCATAAAGGACTTGATGATCTATATTGTCATGTTTAATGTGATATCTTTCTAAAGTTACATATACAGAGAAAGCTTTCCTGAGATAGATATTTTAAGTCTATTTATTATTATTTCTTAGTTTCGTTTACATAATCAAAACCACACTTATATATCTCATCTGCTTTTATATCTTTTATTAACGGAAACTAGTCCCATAAACCTAGTCAAAGCCACCATTCCAAACAGAAAGGAGTTGTCCTAAGTTCCCAACCGAGTGGCTTTCCCCAATGTTGAGGCAGAGAATTTCAAGCCTTCAACATTTACAAAAATAAATCATCATAATTAAAAACTTATAATAACTCATTATCAACAATAAAATACTAATAATTAAATTCTTCACATGTTTTTCAGACTTTAAACAATAAAAAAGGTACATATGCATAATTAATTACATAAAAGGATTAACTCAGGGGATATCACACTAATAAAATATGTATAATCATTTCCATATTTTACTATAAACATTACTACTTAGAGTGTTTTTTTTAAGGGACACATGTGACTTCCATGTTGAGCACGCATAGAATCACACACAACCCTCAAACTGGGATGTAGAGTACAACTATTAGTGAAACTAAGAATATTCTAGAATATTTTATGGCGGTTAAATTTATATTATTCACTTAATAATTATTGTAATTAAAATAAAATTGTGGAATCCCTATTCCAAAATAGACATGCCTCTTGGCATAAACATATATTATTAAAATAATAAACACCTCTGATTACATTAAATACTATTGTGATAAATAAAATGTTTTTATGTTTTTTCTATTTTTAAAATTAGTTATTTTAAAAAATCTAAAAATTTTGGAATTTTATTGTTTTTTAAGATTAGCTAATCCATTTTTATAGAGATATAAGGTTTAAAAAACTATAAAACTCAACAAAAGTTTATCAAAAATTCAAAAAAAACTGGAATTGAATAGTTGAAATCTATCTGCTAAAAAGTAGTTCAAGGACACATCATCAATACTATTGAAATTAAGGATTACGTTGGTACAAAATTTGCATATAGAAACTGCTAGTGTTGACCAATTTGGAATGGCACTTAACATGGGATTGACTAGGTAAGTCAACCTATGACTATTTACTTTATTTATGTATTAATGATCTCTGATTTTGAGTCAACAACCATAACATTATTTGTGAAATGTAATTTTGTTTGATTGGTAAGATATAGTTTTATATTAAAGATATAAAATAATAAAATATAAAAGGATACTTGAGAGGTAATACCATGAGAATGAACAGAGAAAGAAAAATAACAAAACATTGTAATTCAATTGCAAAGTAGTAAACCTGACAGGTCTTATTCAAATCACATTTACATTATGTACATAAATATCTAAAATTGATGTCACATTCATATACATCTAAATTGAATAGAACCAACAAATTGGGAACAATAGAATAGAATGACACACCCTATTTTGATTTTAAGAGGTAGAACATAGATGAAGTTGTTTGGGAGCCCTAGTAAGTAATCGTCAACAGAGCCAGCATGACCAAGTAAAATAGTGATTCGACTATAATTAGAGGAATCTCCATGCCATACCTGAAACTTGCAAGGATCTTGTTAGTTAGAAGAATAGGGTCTCCAAAACTTAAAGAACAATATGGTTCAATACAACATGGAAGAAAACATGCATACCTTATTTTTAGATGTATTTTCTCATGTAAGAAATCCCTAAGGAGAGAATCACCCATGACCACCAACGCAATGGCTTCATCCATGGAACACTAGGAAAAGTGGTGAGATATTTGGTCCACATGGTAAATGTAATTTTAGCTTCAAATATGAAATACATACCTAACTTTTTCATTTGGTAAATCAACAAATTAAGGCAAATCTATTCTCCTATATTAAAATTGATTTCATGAAATTTTACAATTTCTAGCATGGAGCACAATCCTGAGTCTCTAGTGAAATATCCAAATTTCAAAATTGGGTTAGTCATGGGATTACAATAGAAAAGCTATCTGAAGACTATTGGTCAATGCTAACTTGAATAGAACACACAATTAAAATAGAAAACTATCTACCATCTTATGCTTGGGCAGATGATGTGAAAGTAAGAAGGGATGGGGTAAGCAAAAATGGCTCTGAAGTACCATAATGAAGCAAAGGTTAACGAAAGAGTAGGGTTTGGTTAGGTTATGTGGCATTTGATTCCTAAAGGTGGACGACGCAGGCAACAGTGAAAGCAAAAAGGCTATCAACAGTGGAGGAGGATGCAATAGTTAGCTGATAGCATTACCCACTGACAGAAGGAGACAACTCAACATCTTTCAAGCTCCTGTTGCGATTCATCCAGATTTATCCTCGTTGATATGGAAGAGGAACTTGTTGACTACTCGATAAACTCCATGGATTCCACACCGATATGCACTGAGGATCTAGCTCAACATTACAACATGCATTCACTCACGGTCTCCCAGGAATCGACTGTCCAAGTCGATCCCTATATTGATGATATGGAAGAAGGAGTGGTCTCTTTTATTACCCTAGGGTTTACACAACCTGCCTATGTTTTTGATGTTGGCATCGACCACATATTGGCAGACTATTAACCTCAGCTGGTACTCATGATCTCATCCCCATCTGAACTACAATTACGAGAGCTTGAACATCTATCCAAACTATCATCTAGATCAGGTGAAACATCTGCGGTGAAATAAGGGTCACTCAGATATGAAGCGAAAACCATTGGATTTGAGAGATTGGGTTTCCATAGATTGGGGGAAGAAAATCTAGAATCTCAAGCACATCTGTCATTGTAGATAGTGTGATCTACGAGTTGTTTTGAAGGAAGCCCCCACTAACCCTCAAACTGTGAAAAGGTTAGGGTTTCTAATATTGAAGGCGCACAACCTGATCACCTAGGCAAAGAAAGTGAAGGACAACCTAAAAAATCTGGGAAAAAATCAAAGTGCACTAAGAAAAGGGAATGAGGGAATTTACTGGTTTTCAGAGAAGGTATTAACATGGCTTACATTGCAGACACAGAGAATTCAGTGTTGGTAGGCAAGGTCAGAGGGCAAAACTACTCTACGACAAGGATCAAGCAATGGGTGGTGGAAATCTCGGGTCAAGTTCTCGAACAGTTACCCATAGTTCCCACCATGACAAGAGGATGGTTTTCCCTAATATTCACACATCTTGATAAGGCAAGACAGGTTATCTCTAAGTTATGGCATATTGAGATGACACCTATTCTACTAAAGAGGTGGACACCCTTATTTGACCCAGACAAGGAATAATTGGGAGTGGGTTTTATTTGGGTCAAAATCCCGAGGTTACCACTACAATTTTGGTCTAGAGATGTGTTCAGATGCATTAGTGATGATCAAGGGGTTTATTTGGAACACGATAAATCCTTCATTGAAATAAGGAATGTGGTTATTGCTAGAATCCTAGTTCACCTAGATACTAGGGATGGCTTAGTTGAAAGTGTTTTGCTTCAGTATCATGGGCATATCATATGGAAGATTTTGGACTACGAAGGGGTTTCATTCTGCTACAGAAGGTGTCATGAAGTTGAACATCGCTATAAGGATTTCCCGCTGCTCACTACTAATAACAAGGAGACATCAATGAGACATGAATCGACTAGAACACAGACACGGGGAGCAGATGGGGAGGCTCCTACTCCAAAGGTGCCCACCAATACACTGAGGCGACAATAGGATGCTGGGAAAAACCTTTAGTAACTGGAAACTCGATCACCTTTAATAAGGGTTAGTCAATCATACTCTTCTGGATTTGGTCCACTTCTAGGTAATGTACTCTCTTCCACACCCATTATTTCATCTCATCATTTACATTTGAATTTTGTCTCTGTTTCATTATCTATTTATGGTTCAATTTTATCTTCCTATAACATGAATTCTAGACCCTGCTCCATGGCATCGGCTCCTCCCTATAATCCTTCCCTTGTCCCATGGCATCAACTCGTCCCTATAACCCTTCCCCTTTCCTGACCAAACTAGAAGGGGCCCTTATTACGAGGGTGAGGCTTCATCGGACACTAGCTCCAGCCATAGGTACAACCTTCGATCCCATGCACACTCTAAGCCCATATATTCCTATGGTATTGGTTATACCTCTTCCCCAAAGCCTCTAAGATCAACCAAGGGGAGAAATTTTAATATATCCAAAGCTATCCATAAGATTGGGATTGAGGTGGCATCTGGAAAACAAATATCCATTGATCGGTTTCTTAAAGCAAAAGGAAACCCTGATATTGCTATCTCATGAAGTGTCTATCCTTTAATTGCAAAGGCATGGCTAGCCCTGATAAAAAACTATACCTTAGGATACTCTTTGAAGTAGAGAAGATGGATGTTATGTTTCTACAAGAGGCCCTGGGAGATGGATAACCTATTAATCTCATCCTGAAATCCATACTCCCCGATTGGAATTTTCATACTTGGGATGTGAGCGATAGGTCTTAGGGTTGTGTTATTGGCTTCAACAACACAATTGTGAAGTTTGAAAATATCATAGGGAGGGAAGGAGTCTTGGGAGAAGATGTTATCTCTACTGAATTGGGTACCCCTCTTCGAATGATCAATATATATGACCCCTACCACAATCATGAAGCCTTCTAGGAAAACCTAATGTCGACATCCTTCATGGATATTAATAACATTATCATAGGTGGAGATATAAATTTCTCCCTAAGCGATGTTGAATCATGGGGGAATCATGCTCAGAATGACCCCCTCATAGACTTCTTTGAGCAACTTTTGAACCACAAAAATTTCCTGAACATTGATATGTCTCGATTACAACCTACTTAGAGAAATCGAAGAACTGGGGAAGCATCGCTTGCCAGAAGAATGTACCATTTTCTCATTAAGACATAGTTGTGGATCGACTTGACAAAATCAAACAATGGGTAGGTTCTGGGGGTATATCAGATCACTCTCCCATCTTCTTGGAAGATGTGGATTCCTCTTGTAATCCAAAATCCCCTTTCAAATTCAACTCTATCTAGGTAAAGGAAGATGAATTCCACAAAAATTTTAAAGAGACATGGACCACCTCTAGCCAGGAAAGCAACACACCTCCTATTGAAGTCATATATAGTAACATTCGCGCCTCAAACACAGGACGATATTGTGGGCCAAGCAAAAGAAGAGATAGGCTGAAGCTACACTGTAGAATATTGAATCAGATCTTATAGCTTTGGTAGATTCATACAACTTTGGCTTTCTCTCTATGGAGCATAAAATCCATCTAACAAGGTTGGAAGTGTAAAATATTATACTATTAAGGCAAAAGGAGGAAGAATTGAGACCAAAATGTAGAGCCATTTGGCTCCAAGCTAGAGATGACAACACTTTTTTTGTCCAATAATGTGTGAGAGGAAGGAAGATAACCAACACCATTTGGTCATTAAAATATGAGTTGGGAAGGGAGGCCACTACATTTAGTCAACTTGAAGACATGGGCATCAGAAAATTTAGTCACTTATTCAAAGCACCATGATAAGTGACTATTGCAAAGGTGCTTAGGATAGCCTGATCACTTCCTCAGTTTTTTGATGAAGATGGCTTGGATAACTTGAACAAATATTTCACCCCGGTGGAGATAGAATTTGTTCTGAAATGGCTCAAAGGAGACAAAAGTCTGGGACCGGATGGTTGGCCAATTGAATTCTACCTAACCTTATTCGATCTAATTGGTAAGGATCTTGTATTGCCTATCGAAGACTATAGAATGACTGGAAGAATGTGCGAATGATTTAATTCCATTTTCATCACCCTTATACCCAAAATGGATAACCTCCTATCTTTTGATGATTTTCAACCCATTTCCTTATGTAACTATATTTATAAAATCATATCCAAAATCATCTCCAATCATGTCAAACCTATCTTGTCCCATTATATATCCAATGAAAAATTTGCCTTTCTAAATCACTAGCAGATTCATGAAGCCATAGGTATAGCTCAAGAAGGTCTCCATTCCATCAAACTCGAGAACCTCAAAAGTATCATCCTCAAAATTAACCTTTCTAAATCTTTTGACCGAGCTAGCTATACCTATCTCTAACTCATCTTAACCCACATCAGCTTTCTTGGGTCATGTGTTGTGTTTCCTCTGCTTCCTATATCATACTTATCAATGGTGTTGCCTCCAACTTCTTTCATGCTGAAAGGGGACTCAAACAACGCTGCCCCTTATCACCTTTACTTTTCCTACTTGTCATGGAAGGATTAAGTAGACTCATATATGCTGCTAGATCATCCGGGGATTTAATTGGGGTAAAATTGATTGATGTATCATTTCTAACTCGTGTCTTATTTGTTGACGATGTTCTCATTTTCCTTGATGGATCCATTAGAGACACCTCCAAATTCATGCATATATTATCCACCTTCTGCAAAGCCACCAATATGTTTCCTAATTAGACCAAGTCTACCATTATGACAGTTAATCACTCACTCAATGAACGATGATTGGTCCTTGAAGAGGGCATCAAGTATTTGGGCTATAAACTAAAATCTAACAATTATTGTATTGCGGATTGGACTTGGTTGATAGCACAAATTGAGGGTCGCATCAATATTTGGTAGCAACATTGTCTATCAAGAGCAGACAAGCTGGTGTTCATCAAATCAATGTTAGAAGCCACAACAATATACTAGATGGCCCTAGCTTGGATTCCAAAGGGAATCACTAACAGAATACAAATTTTTCACAAATTATTATGGAGAGGAAACCATGAAGGCATGAATTTTGCTTGGGTCAAATGGGATCCGATAGCCAAACCCAAAAAATGGGGTGGATGGGGAATGAAGGATCTCAATGGTTTTACCAAAGAACTTATGGAAAAAATGGGTTGGCAGTTACTCACATCCACCCGTCTATGTAAAGAGGTGGTATATCACAAATACATTTATCCCCAATCGATTCTAGACTAGATTTGTAGCCCGAACAAGACCAGAACCAAAATCTCCACCATTTGGTGAGCGGTCACACAATCCATATCCGTCATTAAACAAAGTTTGGATTTTCGAATTGGCATAGGTGAAACGGTATGCATTGGCAATGATGCATGGTCGGGATGTGGGAATGCACACCTTCTACCACCTAATCTAAGGTAGTTTCTTGACTCGGCAAACATAAAATGTCTATCTCAAATTGCAAATGAAGGAAATCCATCTTGGCTCTCTCAGGCATGGAAATCAGCTCAAGGTCTCATGATTCCTCACCTTTGGAGACAATACTAGAACAAATATATTAGCGCTCTTGTTGAACCCCATGTCAGAATAACAGATTGAGAGGATGAATTAATTTGGGCTATATCCTCCCGTGGACAATACACTACCAAAGAAGGATACTCTTTCATTATTTGGATGGTGAACCTGAGATTATAGACTAGTGATGGCAACCTCTCTGGAAATTAAAGGCTCCCACAAAAATAAGATTGTTCATGTGGTGTCCTTTAAACAACAAAGCACCTACTGACAACAACCTACAAATCAGATCCATTCATGGCCCTTTGCGTTGTTTTCTATGTAAGGAAAATTATGAAACCATCGACCAACTATTTTTATTGTGTCTGGTGGAACAGTATGTATGGAATCAACTATACCAATCTCTTGAAATCAATAGCAGATGGAAGTGGGAAACATTATGTCGTCGTAGAAATCATGGTGGTATAACACAAAGGCTCATAAAATCCACAATCTTCCTCTCTTAGTCAGTTGGGGCATTTGGATAGCAAGAAAAAAACTCATATTTTAGGACATCCCCATCGGTTGGAGCATCCCTTGCACTAACATAGAGGCTCTCTACCATTTTATCCCTAAAGAGGAACCCTCGCATCAAATCCAAAACATATCACCTGAAGCCATGGAAAAATCCTATCCTTGGGAATATTTCGATGGATTTTCCCAAGAAACGAGCTATGGGGGATGGTCTATATTATATATTTCTGAAAACGATTATTACAAACTAAATATGGGTTTTGGTTGGGGCACAAACAATTATGCATAACTAAACAATCTCAGATTACTCCTCATTTTCGCACTTGAGAAACATTGCAACTGGATTCAGATAGTTGGGGATTCAAAATTTGTCATCAATTGGTTTAATTCACTATCTCAATGTCACGTGCACACACTCAGAGGACTATTGGACAAAATTATAGCTTTAACATCACATTTTGATTTTATTGTTTGCAACCATATTTACAGGGAAAGGAACCAGTTTTCTTATAGTCTTTTCAAGGAAGCCGCGCGACAACCATAGGTCAATGGATAGTTTTGGAATAGCAGGGACATGAAAGCTATTGGTATTACCACAGGCCATTCATAGAGCATCCAGAGGAAGTAGAGCCGGCTAATCAGTCTTCATGATCCTCGAAATTTTTTTGATCTACCACTATATGATGGATATTTTGGATTAGCTAGCTATATACTGCTCATATTGCTACAATTTTTATCTTGTAGTTTTATCTCAAAGTTATTTATGATCCTATGAACTAATATACTTGGATATATGGCTTTGTCCATCTCTGATTACACGCATAATACTTTATACAACTGATACAACATGTAATTTTCAATATTAATATAATGTAAATTACAATGTTTTCCTTGGGAAAAAGAAAACTATCTAACGACTATTCATCGAATGCTAACTTTTGTATGAAAAGTAAATAAAAAAGCATTTCCATAGGATCATCAATTTAAAAAAATGGATACTACTCATGTTTTGTGCCCCAAAACCAAGAAATTTGATATTACTCATACTGCAACACAATTACATGGTAATAACATGTTCACACCATCGTTGTATCCAATTACATTTCCAGGTAAACCGAAATATGCCTCCAACTCGAATTGAAATTATTTTATTTTAAGTGTAACATAAATAGAAAAAAAATAGGAAATATGTAGATTATAATATTGGTATAGAGGTAGAAATTAAAACAAAATCACACACCTGTAACAAAAAAAGCCCCATATGGAAAATACAAGGATTAATGAAGGCAACATAGAACTTCCCACGCTAAAATAATTCATACACATTCTGTAGGAAAATATAGTTTGCATCAAGCATGACAATGCGATCACACTCGACTAGGGTTCACACATACAACTCATTCAACGTTGGAGTAATCCATTGATTGAATCCAGGTTGGTTTTTGTAAGGATTCTCTATATTTTCCACAGGTTTAACTATAACCCCATCTACATATCTGCAGAAGAAAGGGGAATCATTAAGAGCCTTAAATAAGGCACAACAACATCAAAAACAAAGCATGCAAATTACATGAAGCAACTTCAAAATAGAAAGACAGTTAGTATAAAACTTCAACCCTCATGCAAATATTATGGTATAAGCCAAGTACAAAGGATCAAAATATTGCTTAAAATAAGAGAGGGTTACAAGGGATGCAAGATCCTTATAGAGTCCTTATCCATTTCTGAGGAACATTCTTGGAAGCAATAACAACAAGGTCTGCATCATTCTCAATTGAATGAGCAACCAAAGCATAACCATGATAACAACATAGAATTGTAGTCTCTTGGTGTCCCATGTCCCTTTTATGAAGATTTTAAGGTCAGGCAAGAAATAGTTAACCATTATCGTTGAGGGACAACAATCTTGCTGGAAATTCCTACTACATGAAGTCATGGGAAATGCTATTAGCGGTAATGGTATAGTTGGCCATGAATACCACTAACCTCTGAGAGTTATGAAAGAGTTTATCAGTGACGATGGGACATATGACCTTAAACCTAAAATAAGACATCAAATTTTTTGTCTAATCAAATCTTATCAAATTAATTTTTTAAATTATAATAAAAAAGTATGTTATTTATTTCTAAAGTTTAACATTAGGTTTTGCATAAGTCAAAGCTAAATTAATAGCAGTCAAATTGCAAATCGATTGCTAAAGTATTTTCTGGGTAGGGACTACTAATATATTAAATTAATAAAAAACAAACAATTCAAAAAAATTAAATAAGATATTTTGATATATATAAACATTATAATAAATGAAAAAATTATAATAAAAAATTAATTGCATTGAAAGACACACTCCAACCCAGAATGAAAGAGATGTTGTAAGGTTATGCTATGTTATGTTATGTTATGCTATTTATGTAAACATGTGACTAATTCAAATTATTATTATTATTATTATTATTATCCAATTTTAAGGTCACAACCAAGTGAGACACCAAATTGGTGTATGAGAACCCCTTGTTTATGGGACAAGGGACCCAACTCCAGGTAGTGATTTGATTGCTAAGTCTACAAAGGCATACATACTCTACCCCCTCTGGTTTTTAACTTGTGACCTCTTAGGATGAAACACATGCTCTTAACCAATATGCCCACTCAAGCTCTATTATTACATAAAAATAAAATAAATAATTATGATTATTAATAATTAAATCAATATAAATCCATATTAATTTTTCTTATTGCAAACCTTTTCTCAAATTTTACACTAAAAGAAATGTATAGCTCGAAACAAATTTAATTTTCTAGATACATAATAAATCCAAAATTAAAATAAATACAAAATAAAAAAGAAATAAATTACTATTATCTTAATTACGCTGTAAAGCATTTCCCTTTGGGAAAAACTCCCTTGAATGCCACTCTCCACTGTTTTTCACCATTGATCTAGATGATTGAAATATTATCCACCGTCCACGGGAGTTTTGGTTGGTTAGGGTAAAATCGTTATACAGTATAACAATTTTTGTTGTGGCTTATTTCCTTGGCACTGTGCCAGAGCGTGGACTCATTTCCATTTAGGATCCAAAACCAGGGGCATGGACAACATTGGAAACTATGGGGGTTAAGGGGAAGGGAATGGCCCATCGGCATGTTTGTTTGTTTATTCTTGCAGAAAGGAGTGATGAAATACGATTCCAATGAAAATGTTTGGAAGGAGTTGGGCTCTCTTTCTAAAACCCTTGAAAATATTGAGTGTTCTGTAGGGTGGCATAAGAAGATTTTTGTTAAAGTAATGTTAAAGCTTGCTATATCTATAAGCCCCCATCTATAAGAACTGCAGTAGGAAAGAAAACAATTAATTAACAATGATTACCATATTGTCATTTGAATAGCGTAGTAAGAAATTTCACTTTCATGTTATCTTTGAATGAACAATGGTAAAAGATTTTGTCAATTTAATAGCGCAGTAATTGAATGAACATTGGTAAAAAAATTTGTCAATTGAATAGCATAATAAGAAATTTGACATTAATGTTATATTTTAATGAATATTGATAATAGATTTTAGAGAGTTCCCGCATTAAAAATGATGTTATTCTTGGATGAGTTTAGAGGTTCACAACTGAGGAATGTTGGCTGGTTGTTAAAAATTTCAAAAGTTTTATGGCATCCCAAAAAATTCCAAAATGCAATTTGATAGAGATTGAAACTCAAAGTTTTTTTGAGGTAAACTGTGTGTCGTTATTGATTATTAAATATTTTATGGCATTCTAGAGGAAAATTTTAGAGAGAGAGAAATTCAAATTATTTTTATGAGGTGAACTATGTGTTGTTATTGTTTATTAAATATTTCATGTGTTTCATGGTATTCCATAATACGAATTATGGACCTTAAATTTGCTGCAGTTTCTCGATGCATATCCCTTCTCTTCTCGTTTCATTTTGTTAATTTTGCTTCACCAAAATTATATACACACTTTATTTCCATGATCAAATCAGAATATTTAAGCCTCCACTTAATGAGTTCTACTCTCACCATCCCATCCGTAGTGAGATTTAGTAGTTTTGATATTCATTTTTTTCATAATTAATGTTTTTATGTTTAGCATAATATTAGATTCTATATTTAGTCTTGTCATAATTTTAGCTTTTATTATGGGTAATTTATATATTCAATTTCATGTTTTACTTTCTATATTCAATTGTTATATAGATACACAGATTCGTAAGAAACAAACCAACTCATCTCCCTCATTTCCATAATGACGTTTATTCACATGGACTAGAATGAAAAAGAACAAGATCGACTTTATTATGAAGATAAGTAAGAAAAGTTAAATTTCAGAACAAGAAAAAGAAAATATCACATGGAGCTTCAATATTAAAAGGGAATGGAATCGATTTTGGGATGGATCTTTAGATGTAAAAAGCAAATTACATTTCCCTAAGATTAACAACAGAAAAATTACATTTCCCTAAGATTAACAACATAATAGCTCAATTTGTATGCTAGAAATTCAAGGAATCTGGAACAAGATCAGTGAGTTACTTGCCAAGACCAAGGACCAAAAGAAATAGAATAGCAATCACTTGACAGGGCAGCGTCGACCTAAAAAAATGGAAGCGAAAGGCACAACATATAATCTTGATATTAAACCATATGAAATTCACCTCATATATAAAATAAAATAAAATAAAAAATCTCAATTGAACAAGATTATAATGTAAACTAAAAAGATTTAGATACGAATAAAATTACAATATTAGTTTTAGAATCACAATGCAAATCTTTCTAAAGGTTTTTGTAGTTACATGTCTATATTTTTATTCTTGGAAAATTATTATAAAATTATTTTAATTGAAAATATAATTAAATTAATTGTTGTGCGAAACGTGCATTTTATTTCTCATTAGTAACTATAAAATTAAAATTTTATTTTTAATTGAAATTTAAATTAAATTATTGTTTGTGTAAGAGATGCATTTTAAAATCTAGAATAAGGGCAATGTGATATGTGATTTTGTTTATGTTTAAATGAAAACCAAATCTGTATCTACTAAGTATTGAGAGGGATTAATTTTTTTTTTGAGTGAAGAGAGATGTGATCCTGCATTGAGAGGGATTAATTTTTTTTGTTTTTTTGAGTGAAGGGAGATGTCATCCTTTGGGCACTTGAGAGGGATTAAAATTTTTTTTTTGAGTGAAGAGAGATGTGATCCTTTGGGCACATGGTAGATTCGGATTTAAAATGGATCTAGACTAATTTATTCCCCCCCTTCAAATAGGCTATATTCCACATAAATACCATGAGCCAATTCTATGAGTCAATACCATGAAGTTATTTTTATTTTATCAATATTTTCATGTAGGATTATTTCTTATTTTT
Organism: Pinus taeda; assembly: GCA_000404065.3. NCBI lineage: Eukaryota > Viridiplantae > Streptophyta > Pinopsida > Pinales > Pinaceae > Pinus > Pinus taeda. The sequence continues at coordinate 124,211 of APFE031169404.1, forward strand.
ATTTTATTTCATTTTCATGAGCTAAAAAATGAATAGATTTATGTTTGATTTTAGACATTTTTGATCCATACTTATTTTTATTTTATTTTCATTGAGTCAAAAAATGAATAGATTTATGCTTGATTTTAGACTTTTGTGATCCATATTGATTTTGAGAGATCATGACCAAGATGATAAAATTTTGTTTCTGTGTATGTAGTAAATCACATAACACATATACAAAGAGTTGTTACATTACCCACCCTCACATACTTGCAGTGCAATTATGCTTGTGCTTCTCATATATATATATATATATATTGCAGTTATATGTATATAACATAACATATAATTCAAAATGACATACATATACAAAGTTGATAGAATTCACGCCCTGATGTATTACAGTGACCCCAATATTCAAGGAGTTGATAGAACACCCCTCTCTTCACTTCTTTTAGCGTAGTACAATTGTTTCAAAGTTGGGAATATGAATAGATCTTGGAGATATGGTTATGCTTACACACTTCCCTCACTTGATAAAAAAATTAAGGTGTCTACACCTCACTCCATGGCCGTACTTTCTACATCTACACACCCCCATCTGTTGGAGCACAATTTTAGAGTACAACTATTTCAAAGATGAGAATAATCTTGTAATTCTTCAAGCCTTTGCTAACACAAGAATTGGGTTACTTGCAGGTATTAGTAATGACCAAATCCCATCTTTAAACTACCTGGTTGTAGCACAAAATTGAGTTAAGAACAACATTGTTCATTTCCACTACCTATGGGAACGAGGTTTTGTTTAGTGGAGATAGAGTTTTGCTTTCTCAATACCTTATTGCATTGTATAACTTACACACTACCCTTGTTGTTTCATTCTCTCTCTTATTCCAATCAACACAATAGACATAATATTTTCCCATATTCCCTAATCCAATCTCCATTTCCTTCAGTTAGTTCAACATCCATTGGAATTCCACTTTTGGAAAACCCGCTTGAGTTACATGTCACTCAAAATCAGTTCCAACATGCTCATCTTATTTCTCAGAATTAATTGCAAATATTATTTTTATCCTTCTATACGTATTAGACTTCTCTATAACAAGTGACGGCAGATTTGAAACTTACAATGAAAAAACAAAAATTATTTGAAGAAGGAAAGGGAAACAAACCCATTTTATACTTTTTAATGTTCCAATAATGATGGAATCGAGAAGCACTTGAGCCCCAGGTTCATGGTTTTTCCTATCTTCATTGCAATCATCAATCTGAGGTGCATAACAAATAGCCTGAAACAATGCTTTCTACTTGAGATGAACATATGAACCTGGAAACCACCACTTTTAATGATTTGTCACTCAAACTTCTAGCTTTTTAATTGTATTGCAATTGAAGTTGGTTGTGTTATTCATTTTTGTAATCCAAGTTTTGTAGATTAAAATAAATGAGAGGAGTTGAAAGGCTTTTTATTGTAGATTAAATACTCTTTTTCTTGGATTGAATTGTTCTTACAAATATTTAAGTGCACTCCAACCA
>APFE031169410.1:0-12578 GCA_000404065.3 Pinus taeda
TTCCAAGTTGTATAAGTGTGTCGTTGAGTATTGAATGGTGAATGATGAGTGAGTCAGTGCATTTTGTGTAACAAAGCTACAAGCGGAGTTCGGCGATGACATAGAGAGAAACACGATGAGAAGGATCATAATGGATTGATGAGTCCATTAGAAGGATCAAAGTCGAAGCTCAGGAGGGATTGCACAGTGAAACAACAGAAGGACCAGAACCTGGAAAAAAACCCAAAACCACAGAAATGTCAAGGAAATAGCATAAAAAATAAGAAAAGAGAAGAAACAAAAGAGAGTGTAGCGAAGCATACGAGTCGTTGGATCTTGGAGATCAATGGACGAGATTGAAGGAGATAAGCGGTCATGATTAAATTGCGCAACGTAAAGTCAAAGAAATGAATGGTAGAGATCAATGTAAAACTTAATGGATGAGGAATCCAGAGGATCCATCGTAGCCATAGATGGTATAATATCTAAGGTCATCGAGTGTTAAATAGCTTGGGAGTTAATGAAATAAGGGAAGCAAGTTTACAAGCGAAAACAAGTTATCAGACGGAGAAAAGGTGGTAAGTGGTAATAGAGGAGAGTCACCCGATTCCATTAAGCAACTAACACATAGCACGTCGGAGGAGAGATGAAACTGCTTTATCAGGTGGGTAATCCTCATACAAGTTGTCCGACCGATATTGTTGTGGAGTGTTGGATCAAATGATGGTTGGATCTACGGTGCAGGATCAACAATTAGTTTCGTTGATTGGATGTAACGTCGACTGTCGGATTAAACAATGAGATCTATGATGGAGGTTGAAGCGAAGAGGACGAGTGGAGGTCATGCGATAGCCATTGATCTAGTGGAGTGAAATCAACAGTGGAGAATTGATCTGATAAAGGTAACATCGGTAAATGTGAAAAGGGTGACGATTGGCAGAAAAGGTAAGGTTATGTGTATTTATGTGCATTTCTATTATATGAAGGTTATAATAGAAATAAGCGGGTTAAAGGAATTAAACGGTTAATTTGGGTTTAACCAAATTCGGAGTCCATGGTATGAGTTTGGTTATCATGCGCGAGATTAATGAATTAGAGAGGGGGTATAGATTGATCAAACTTTAATGTAGGTGGAGTGATAAAGTCCAGATGGAAAAGTTAACAAGGGTTTAGACTTTGGGTTAGTCTATTAAATTTTTCTGCATGAGATCTAATTAAAGGGGCCATAAAACAACGTTCATTTATAATGAACCTTTGACTGGAAGACCATATAAATCCCTGTGGGGGAATGATTTATGCATTTCAATATGCATATTATGAAAACAAAGAGAGGTAACCATGCATCACCGACCGACTCTTGTTCGAAGCTAGTGGCTTCCAAACTGTAGGTGGATCATCCTTCTACATGCAACCCAGTCCTCAAAATTTCCTTGATGTGTACCCCACCATCGTGCGGGTGTTGCATGCAATGACGATTTCAACACATCGAACCGCTATTGTTCCAGTACTGTGCTTTCAAATTTGCTCAGGAATTCATCCATCGCAGTCAATCCATCATATGTCAACAACTATGTTGCCTCTGTTGTCATGCAATGCAATGATCTAGCCATCATGTTACAATTCAATGACATCACTTCATGCAACCGATTCTGCCATCGCTCTACTTCTTCATCTAAATCCGAAATGCAACAGATTTTGTGCTCCCACGAAATCCTCCCATTTGCAGTCAGATTCAACCAATCCTGGTCTCAAGTCGTTATCTTGTAAAAACAATCAATATCATCATCGCTATCATCATTGCACACTGGTTCAGTGTAGCACACTCCTTCAGTTGGATCTAGTGGGAATACTACGCTTAGTGACTTTTTCTTGAAGATCATTTTGTGCTTCTTTAGGTTGATGACTACGTTCATATCGGTGGCCCAGTCTATTCCTAACAGCACAGGATAGGGATTGCTTTCATCGACAATCTCTATTACTTCAAAATCTACCTATACACTTGCACCTTCAATATCAACTGTTAACCCTTGCAACCTTCCTATGGGCAAAATCTTCTGTTGGTCTGCCATTCGTAATTGAATAGGGGACCATTGTAGCATTGGCTTTCCCATGCATTCCCATGTTTTCTTTACTAATACATTCGTGTTTGAACCTAGATCTAGGATTACCTGATGCATGTCATACTCTCCAATCTGCAGTCAACCTTATTTCCCTTCTAGTGTGTAATGTATGTTTCCCCAATTTATGGAGTACGCGTGGTTCTCTTAACCTAGCGCACCGAATGATCAGTTCTTGTAGTCCTTTAATTGCCTTGTTGTCATGCAGTAGTTTCATGAATGTATCCAAAAAGGTAGTGAGGATTGAAGGATCCAATCCTGGCTCTGGTTGATCCTTACTATCTGAAGTGGAGGCCTCCACGAAGCACTTCTTAGCTTCCATGAATGTCTCCTTTGCTCGTTCTATGTCAAAATCAGGTCCCTCTACAGGAGCCTTATGAATCCATGAAATTTCGTTTGGCTGCTTCCCCATATCCTGTGCCGTGGTCGTACCACTTTTGAGCATCATGTTTACATTCGGCTCCTCTTCGCATGGCTCAGACCTCATCATTTGTATATTCTGAGTTGGAGGATGATGTAATACTCCTTTTTTGCACATTCTCGTGATCAAAGTAGGCCAGTATATTGTTTCATGATCAAGCTAAGCACAATACGTACAGGATATCCTCGTCAAGTTGGTACAATCACGAGCATAGTTCCCTGAACCACTGCAATTGTAACAAATTAATTGTCCACAGCCCCTTCCTGGTCCCATTCAACCTCACCCCTGAAATCCAAGGCATGCCATACCTGCATCTGCCTAGAGGGCTCACATTCCAATTTGCATCCTATAGGCAGGGGTCCAATCCATCATTAGCTTGTAACTGTGGCAAGTGCACTCATCGTGGCCTATTGACCTATAGAAAGTACAAAACAGTTGTTATGGTATATGTGTATACTTCCGCAACAAATGAAAATCATCTGTCATGTGTTTCCCTCCTATCTGACAGATCGCATACCATAAAGCGGGTGCCATGCTTAGCCCTACCTATTCCTTTGGTCTCAACAACATTGGCCCTCCTCCTACCAAGTAGTTTGCGAACACTAGGCAGTGATCCTTGTCATGGCACTAGCCTTTGAATTTTATTCACCATACTTCCTTACATGCCTCTGGCTACGGTTTCCTCTCCTACTTCAAAATTTACATTTCCAAACATAGATTCTATAGCTGTGCATGGATTTGTTCAACTCCCAACCCAGGGTATTGAATTAGGGTCTTATGTAATCTCATTTCCATTTCCAATGCTTCGGCCTGGGTAGAAAGTTTCTGCCGTGACAGTGCCATTCTCAAGTGCAGTGTAAGAGATGCTACAAACCATGCAATTTCTTTAAACCTGATTATTGATTGTGTTTCTAAATTTGGCCTGCTAAAGTCCCTATTCATCACATTCAGGATCTCTACTCTCCCTGCATTTGGGTGGTCGTTAGAGTGCTTGATATACCATGTTAATGTGCGATCCTGCAGTGTGCTCACCAACATAGCCTTTTTACTATTATTGTCTGTGACACCTTGGGCTTCCCATACTACTCTTACCATGAACCAGAATTGGTTTAGATCTTCATTACATACCCCTCTGAATACTAGTAGTTTGATCGCACTCACCATACTGCACTGTGGAGGTGGTGGAGGTGGAGTGGGTGGAGATGGAGGTGAGGGAGGCCAAGTAGGTGGTGGTATGGGTGGAGGTGGTAATCATGGAATGCGTTGGCTTATTAAACTAACCACAATTCTCAAAGAAACCTTAGAGAACTCTTCCTCACTTTCTCGCAAGGGTGAAATTAAGGGATTTTTTTCTAATTATTCGATAATTTTGTAGATCTTTCCACTCCACATAGTCCCAAACATTAATGTACTCACATGAACCTTTTTCACACAATAGCATCTTAATCCAAGTATTCAAAGACTTAATATACTTACCTCACGGTCCTTTTAGAAAGTTTCGTTCTGCCTTGTTGTAGATCACGATCATGTATATTGCAAACTCAATGATAAATCCCCCTATTATCCAGTCGAGCCAATGGTCCACAGTTTGCGCGATCTTATCTTTTGAGGCTTCTAGTCTACGCACTAATTCCAGAGTCCACACTATAAGTTGGTCGAGCCTACATCTTCCCTGGCTTTAGGCTAACCTTGTGATCCACTCATACAGTTCAGATGTAAAGGATGCAAAGAAAATTTCATGGATTTCCATATACACGTAGCGCTCCAACCACTTTTCCTCAAATACTTGTAGAGTTCTGTTTTCCTATGTTGCAAACTCATGAATCTTCTTGTCCAACCACTCTTCAATTTCCTTCTCTGTTGGGTTCCAGTGGCACTACATCAGACATCCCTTATGCAAATCTTGGTCCCGGCAACAGAACCATTTGTTGGCTTAGTGGGGTGTGACCCAAGTTTAGAAGTGATTTAGCCAAGAAAATCCTGGTACTACTAGCCCTTTCGGCAATAGTCTTTGGAGTGTGGAATGAGGTCTCACCTGAAGTAGTATGGGAGGGTGATAGAACCACGTTTCCAAACCTTGGAAATGTCTGATATGAGGTGATTTGGACGCAGACCAACCTTCACACTTACTATGCTACGCGCACCACCAAGCACCACACACCCTGTAATATCATCTTTGTGTAGTTCTAGCTGTAGCGCAACCGGTGTTATTAACCCAAGTCTTCCTTAATTAGGTTATGTTAGCTAATTACTTATATTAATTTCATATATAAACATTCATACAAGTAATTATCAATGATGTGCATTAAGTAAACTGAGTAAAAGTAATGTGTAACAGTAAAATACAGATTCGTGAATATATGAAAAAAGTAAACTTCTCTTTATTAACTTTCAATCTCAATTACAAAGCCAACTCTGTCTTGCGCACTCAGTTGTAGGGGTCTACACACTCAGCTGCGGACTCTTCTAGGACTCTGTGCGCTCAGCTATAGAGCCTCCAACTACTATAATGACCCAATATACTTTAGATTCACTCTAATTTCAAACCATGCCTTCGCTATTCTATTATTCCTCTCGTTTCTCCCTATTTTTACACTTAGAGCCTCACTGTATTTATACAATCCCATGGTCCATGGACCATGGGTAGGCCGACACAGCTTTACCTTAAATTACAATATTTTAGGGTGGAAAACCCTATGACTCATCTTAGACTTCGCACTCCGTGCCCACAATTCATGAATTCTTACAGTACAATTGACCAAAACTTGGGCTTTGAGCCCCAAAACATGTTGTAGGCAATCCCATGCCCAACACTAGGTAAACCCATGAACCAACACAATGTTGCATCCTTGAGAGTGGATGGAAATAATTTAAAATTCTACTCATCAGTGGTGTAATTATAAGTTTTGCATATGACAACAAACTCAAACAGGAAAGTATCTGGATCTTCTGAGATTAGACCATGGAAATTAGGAAGAGTAGAGGGGCTTATGTTTTTCATCTTGGTATCCCCATTAGTTTCTTTGATGGGAAAATCAGCCTCAAGTTTTTCTTTATATCCACTGTCATTCCATTTTCAACCATTAGGATAGTTGGAATGGATTCTCCTTCTTCTTATCCCCCTGTAGGCTCTTCAAAAATCTCTATTTGTTCACCTAAGGGGTCCTCCAATTCATATCCATCAAAGAAGAGGTAAGGTTGGTTGTTTGAAGTGGTGGGGGTATTTGGTAGAAATTTTCCTAAGTTATCCCTATTCCTATGAGGCATGAAAGAATTGTTTTTGTTTTGTTTTGTGGTTTTTTTTAAGCTTCGAAACTAATTGAAAAATTGAAATAACAACCTGAATATAAACTAACTGTTGAATGAAATCTCACTTGTAGAATAGAAACGAAAGAAAACCACTAACAATTACTTTTGCAAAAATCAAACTAATAATAGAATGTCACATATAAGAAGTGGAAGAAAGAAAGCATAAATCACATATTACTCAGACACCTCCCCGAAAATGGTGCCAAAAAGTGATGAGCATTAGTATTGCAGCAAGAATATTGCAACTCATAGGGCTACCAACTTTCCTTTATCAGCCCGGGGATCATACAAACTTGGAGGTGACAGTGTTGTATAGACAAGAAGATGTGATGGGTCCACTCTTTGTCACTGCTAAGCTTGCGATAGACCACTATGGTTTCTCAAACCATCCTTTTATTGAATAAGAAGAAACTTGATTACCAATGAGGAAAAGGGAAATTTTCACTAATTGGAATCTTGTCTACTGCAGTAAGGAAAGGCTGCAATCAAATGATTAGACACACCACTCATCTAACTAATTTCTAAGAGGATTTCCTTTAAAATAATGCTAAGTTAACATGTATGTAATCCTATTGTCCTAGGCATGCAATCTGCAATAACCAAAAACTCTATTGTTGTGCATGTAAATGAACATAATAACTCTTTTTTCCTTTTTGTCCTTTTTGTGTGAAAATTATGAATGCTAAATCCTCTTGGTGATGTGACAGGTAAGTTAGAGATGGTGGTGAAAGGTTAGATAGCTTGCAAGGCAAGTAGGCATCTTCTCCTATCTTCGTGGATGTTTTTTCATGGCTTTAAAACGGGCCACTGCAGGTCATCCTAGAGGATGTTCTAATGCTTCCTACATGATGTCCTAATTCTCCAATATGATCCCCTGTATTCCTAGAGGATCTAGCTAAGAGAAATAGGAGTGATTTGGAAGGTGGTGTAGGGATTAAGGAAGGTGAATGGTGGGATAAATAAATAAAGGGAGTGACTAAGACTTCTTTAGAGCTCAAAACAGGGTTTGTAAGATGGTTGGATTTTCTCAACAAACCTGGAAAGTTGTTCTTATTGAAGGATGAATTGCTTGAGAGACTTAGTGGAAAAAGTGATGATCATGGATGGATGAGGTTAGGAAGGGGTTGTTGATCATGAGATCTCCCTGCACTGTTGTAACTCATACACTACATCAATCATTGGCATTTGTCGATGAATCATCTAAAATAAGAAAGATTTTCAATCAACTAAAGGAAACAAAATTTCATTATCTAGTTCCCCAACTCATGCATGGAAATACTTGTAGAATAATGTGAAACACTATGAGATCTAATACAATGCTGAATATATTAGAGGTAAAAATTGAATCCTATTCTCGGAAACTAAAAATATGATGGCCTAAGTAGTATAAAACCCTTAATTTAATGAAAATCAAAATTCTGTCTTTTTGGGGCTGCATAGGATTTCTTTCCTCAAACCATGGGCCCCGAAGGGAGGAGTGAGGCCAAGTTCACCTACTGATTTTTTTTTGGTATTCCTTTATATTTCTAAGCTACTTCTAAGGTAATACAGAAATGGGAGAATACTAATCTAAACTCACAACTACTTGCAATGAAATAATGCTAAAACCAATTTAACCATTAATCTATGAAATCAATTAAGTATACAAGCACAAAAAGAGGACACTTTTCTACTAGGGTTGGGCCCTAGCCTAAGACATTCAGCCCTCTGAGTAAACTTATTACTGGATCAAGGAAATTCTCATTCTCGTTATCATATCAGAAAAATTACATAACAATGTCTTCCACAAGTCTTGAACTCGAAAATGCTTAGCGATCTTACATAAAAAATCTGAAACCTAATGAGGATCTAGGCCTTGTTATTTATAAAAGTCAAGTCTCCAACGATTTCCTTAAATCTAGGGAGCCTTGGTTCCTAAACTCAAGATGAACTGGCTCGTAATCATGACTAGCTTGGCTGCCTTTTGATCTTCATGATCCTACGTCTTGCAACTCCGAGCTAGTGTGATTTGATGGAGGAATATTGGAATGAGTGAGGATTAAATGAGAAGGATCCATGTCCTACAATCTCTCCCGCTTTTCTCATTCACGTTTCTTCCCTTAATTAGCCAAAATTTCCATGATGTTTTGTCAAAAACCTACAAACAATTCACATTATACTACTAGACATAACGACTTACTTTTACTCATCTCATTAACAAAAATATAATTAAAATATGTAAGGAATTATGAGAAGAGTTGATTTTAATAAGCTTGGAGGTGTATAATGGTCCATATAGTTACCCAATGATGAGGCTCATCAATGATATGATGACCACATTTGGTGACTTGGATACCTTTCACCATTGGAGAATTTACCATTATGCAACCCAAAATTCTTGTAGCATCTTTGTTTGCACGCTTGCCATTTCCTTTGAATATTTCTTGCTCCCCAAGGCTATAGGGAAAATTTTTCTTTCCTGTAGCACTCTTATTAAGTTCTTTTGGCAGTTTTTCTACCTTCCTATAGCTTTTTTAGGCTTCATGTAGCTTCCTGTAACTTTTTGGAGCCCTCCTGTAGTGCTATTGGATCTTCCTATAGCTATTACAGTCTTCCTATAGCAACGGAGAGAGGAGATAAAATTTGATTCTTGAGCTATTGGGATGATGGAGAGTGGTGAGTGCATTTTCTACACGTAACCTCAATCCTCTAGAAACTAATATTTTCATGACAATAGGTGTTGGGTCCACGTTTTATTTCTTTTATTTTTATTAATTTTTTGTCATTATATTTTTATTATATTTTTTATTTTATTTTTGGAAATGATTAGTAACAATTCCTTGATGTTGGATTTACATTCATATATGAAAATTTATGTTGTTTTTAATTGTTCAGCTAATTTATTGAATAAATTAACACAAGTATTTGATTATCAATCCAGGTTTGTAGAACTTAGAAGCATGTCTAAAATGTATGGATATCAAAGGTAGTCAAGGTTAGAAGATGAAATATAAAGAGTTGAGGAAATACATATTATAAATATAAATCTAATTAATTAATTTCTAATTCACTTACGTAATATGTGTAAGATGAAGTGGCTCCTAACTTAAGAGAATCAGTTGTGTCCTTCTTCCAAAATATTACTTCATGAATAGAAATTGAAAACCAATAATTGAAAATAGCTTAAGATTCATAAATAAATAATGAAAGAGGGTCCTAACAAAGGAGGTGCTTGTTGTTATTCATTACAAATTCATTCATCATAATGCCATTGTTAAGAAACTAAAAACTCAAAAAAATTCTTGAAAGCAAGAAAGATGAATTTTAGTTTTTATTTATTAATCCAATAGAAGGAGGGCTCAACTTCCACATAGGGTTATCCCTTCACATAAATATGATAAATAAACCAAGATTCATCAACAAAAATAAATCATCATACATCAGATCAAATAAAAAAATATGACGAAAAACTAGTTTATGAAAATCAAGCTAGATTAACCATGAAGTGTACTTAGCTTGGAGTGGGGGCCCTCCACCATTGCCTTGCACACTTGAAGAGATTATCAGCTATTGTAAAATCATTCAATCATCCACACCATTGAAAAAAAAATACGATAGAACAAGTTCGTCAAATTAATTCAAAGTATTCAAAAGTGTCAATATAAAATTATACAAATTCTACATATCATAAGCCTTCAATGTTTTGGCTTAAATATAAGATTATGAAACAAACTGATCTAAAATGTCTCTAACAACTATATATATATACATATCCCATCTATCTAAGTAAAACTCATCCATCATGTCACTAAAAATATGGAAAATCCCACGAAATCATAAAACTGCCCTATTTCTTAGGGATTTGCTGAATGAGTGGTCCTATTTGACCATCTTTGACTGGGCCTGTTTAAGCTTGGGTTTTCTGAACCAATAGGATTTAGTTCAATCTTAGCTCCCAAGCTTTCTAGAAATGTGTCCATCTCGTGCCCAAGTGTCCTGCAAATATGACAGCCATGAAGCCATTACGGGAATTTCTGATTCTATCCAAAAATGCACCTAAAATTCAATTTTCGTAAAAACATCTAAAAATAGAAAAACTAAATTTATATACCTGAATATGCATAAATACATCAAAATGGGGTGTATGTGATGGAAATTTGATGGAAAATATAGAAATTAAGTGTGTTTTCTTAAGCAAAAGTGGACCAAAAACGATGGCCAACATCTCCCCCTTGCTGATTCACAAGCATGTCCTCATGTTAGTTTCTTTCTCTTGGATATTTTGACCTCTACTATAAACCATATGCCTGATCCTAATGCTTCTATATTTTTTGGTTCTAGTGGAAAATCTATCCCCTTGTACTGTTCTTCCTTGTAACTAGTAGCTTTAACCTTTTGTTTCTCATACTTTGCTTTTCTACATATTTTTATCGTTGAGCCACGTGAAATCCTATTTGCAAAGAATATCATTCTTTCTTTTCAGTTTTCCTACCTCATTTAGTTTTTCATTTTCCCTGACCAACTTTACATTATTATTCTTATATACTTTGTGTTACTTCTTCAAGTGCTTCTCTAATATCCTTTCTATTTCTAATTGATCTACCAATTCTTTCATCTTACTCAGTTGCAACTCTTTTTCTAGTTCCAGTGTATCCTTGCCAAATTATGTGGCCTCTACATTATCAAAGTATGATTCTTTTTCCAATGCTTCTTTTTCCAATCTTTCAATTATGATTCTACTTATTTCCCTGTATAAAGTGTCTCTACAATCTGTACTTCAGGATTTTTTCTACTTTCCTCTGTTGGGCTCTTTCTCCTATGCCTCTTAGGAGTGGATATGATGGATGCCTCCTTCTCAATCATGATAGTATTGTGTTACTTCTTAGACTGATTTCTTAGATAGAGGGGTGAATTCGTTATGCCTCTAGTTTCCTCAACTGTTTTGTACTTCTCTTATATGGCATGTTCTTCATGTTGATTTTGGACTAAAAATTATTTCCAAACTAAAAACTATTTCCAGGCTATATCCTCATATTTAGAGCCAGATCAATTTTTATGGTATAAAGGACTTTTTTCTCATAAAACACTTGTCAGTTGGTCAATTTTCATGGAAGAAATGACAGAACATTATGAGGATACAAAGAGTAACACCTTCTTTATCCAATTGATAAATCTCGAACAAAAGGGTTGAATGGCAGAGCACATTGAGAACATCTAAAAATTGAATATATGGGTAAATAATATTCTAGAGAAGAAAATGGTTGATGTCTTCATAGGGACTTTAAAGGATAACATTCAACAAGAGGTTCATCTTTGGGAACCTGATTCATTGGAGAAGGCATTCACGAAGGCAAGAAAAATTGAAAGCGAAATTATGGAAACAAGAAATCCCGCCACTCACGACTATAATTATGGAAGTGTTTTTTCTCGTAGCCTTCCACAAACTACAAGTTTTACACCACAACAATTAGAAGAAAAAAGAGAAAAAGGGCTTTGTTACAATTGTGATAGGAAATACACTAAAGGTCGTAAGTGTTCTAAGAAGAAATTATTTTACATAGATTATGGAGATGAGTAAGAAAAGGATATACACTAGAAACCCACCCCAGATCAATAAGAGAAAGCTTCAAGAAGTGAAATATTACATCGAGAAAGAAGAAACGAATCTGACCATATCTTGTAATGCATTGGTTAGAATTACCACTCCTCAAATTATCAATATAGAAGGACATATCAAGAAGAAAAATGTTTAAGAATTGAAAGATCACATCGAGCATCAAGAAATGAATCTCACCATATCTTGTAATCCATTGGAAGAAATTAATACTCCTCAAAACTATCAATATAGAAGGACATATCAAGAAGAAAAAGGTAAGAGTGTTGATTGATTTGGGTAGTACCCATAATTTTATTCACTGTAAAATAGCTAAGGAATTGAATTACTTCCTATATCCATCACAAGAGTTTCAAGTGATGGTTTCAAGTGAAGGAACCATAAAGTTCTCAAAGTTCCATAATATCCAGCGATCCATGGGAGAATATGTATTGAATAGCCCGATTATTTCCATTCAAATGGGTGGTGCTAATGTTTTACTAGGAGTCCAATGGCTACAAGCTTTGGCCACGATAATTTTTAATTTTGAAGAACTTTTCTTGAAATTTTTTTGGAAGGAAATGAAGTTGAATTGAGGGGTATTGAAGGGAAACCTAGAAAGATAATAAACTCTAACAACATGACAAAGCTTCTAAATAAAGAACAATGTGGCGTAATTTCACAGTTATGTTCACTAGAGGATCCCACATCGAAATCATGTATTTCTTCAGATCTTCAAAACATTTTGGACAATCATTCCAAGGTATTAGAGACTCCCAAAGTCCTCCCACCTATTCGTGATCATGATCGTGCTATTCATTTGATTCCAGGAAGTGTTCCTCCAACCATCAGGCCTTCCAAATATCCATATGCCCAAAGGAGTGGGAACTCATTCAAAAGTTGCAGAAGATCTCAGTTCAAACAATATTGCGAGTACATGACAAGGAAGGAAAAGTCATATTGGAAGCTGAAGTAGCCACAAAATTGAGAAATTGATACCTACGAAATATATCAATTTCAGAGTATCTCATCAAGTGGAAGAAATTAGCCACTAAAGATTCCACATGGGAGGACAAGAATTTATACAGAAGCATCAAGAACTAGTGAAACATTGAGGACAATAACTTATGAAGGAGAGGGGCATGTTAGGTCCCTATACTAATAACGTAACTCCTTATTG
>APFE031169422.1:0-16637 GCA_000404065.3 Pinus taeda
AGAGAGGTTATTTATAGACAATACATTCAATGTACTTAGACTTCATCCTTTTAGGGTCTCGACTCTAACATGGAATTGTACCAGGAACACTTCATGCAAATGAAATGAGACCTTTTTGTTTAACAACATACATGCAAGAGCACCATATGTTTTCCTTCAGATCCCCCCTAGTGCGTTCAAAGTGGGTTTACATTTGCATCGAGCTGAAACTAATCATAATGACCTTCCTCTTCTTAATAACATCTGATAGCTTTTCCATATACACGAGATAAAATTACAGGATCACCTCATGTGTAGGTGCCCCCATTTATTATGAGATTGAAGGGATGTTCTATTGCATTTATCAACATTTGGATGGGTCGTTATCATGGTTGACTATAATTTGACTGCATAAACTTATAACAGTTTTTCTCTCTCCTTTCACCAATTTTGACCGAGCTATTTTAGGCTGATTTTGACCTCCTAACCCAGTCGAGTTTGACTGGGGATGACTAAGCTATTTTGAGGATGATTTATTGTTGATTTGACCAACATTGACTTTTTGGTTAGGGCTGAAGTTTGACTACATAAATTGATAGGGTTGTTTTGACTTTGAATTGGGCAAGTCAATTTGACTTTTGTACTCTCTCTCTACTGAACTTTTGATATAATAATAAGAAGAATTGATCAAAGGGTTTTCCCAACATTGGAGTTTTTCTCTAGCATCCACCAAATCTGGTGTCATCTTGTCTTGGCTTATCTTTTTCATATTTTTTTTATGTTCTATGTATTTTTACTATTAATGTGATTAATGGTTAATGTGATTGCTACTGGAAATCTAAATTGAAATTGTTATTGGGCTAGTTAAGGAACATCGAAGTAACTGTGCTAAGCATAGAACATACCATTGTTAACTAAAATTAACAGATTGCCATCACAACCCCTACGATTCTTGTCACATTGATCATTTTCCATCTAAGGTATACAAATCGATATGTAATTCATGTATGTATCATTGGTTTGATGACACCATGCCTTAACCATCTAGGACACTAGGTGTAAGAAGAGGTTGCTTTAGCTACCACATTTATCTAGATATGTATGATCCATGTGTATATCATATTATGTCCAATGCGTACTATTTTTGTTGTGTTCACTTAAACACTTTGTTCTAACTCTTGATGCTTTAGCTATAAGTTTTAATATGAGTTGTACCATGGTTTTTCATCATTTTTCTCATAGAAGTGTGTCATCTTGATGGTTTGGGTATGTTAGTGGTGATTTGAGTAGGTGTTATACATTGATCTTATTATACCCCTTATTTCCTTTAGTCAAAATTTATCGTATGTATCTCTGAATAACACATGTGAAGGCCTTCTAAGCTATAGCTAGCTTCTAATAAGGTATTTTTAAACTCTAAGTAAACTTCCTCAAAAATAATGAACTATTTATAACTATTTAATTTTATTGATAACATTATTTACAAATTTAAACACATTTTTCACCTCTTTAAAAATTGATAAATATTTCCTTTATGTGTAAAGCTGGTCCATTTTCGTAACTTATATAAACATACTTAATCGTCAAATAATTTTTATTTCTAAACCTCATATAATTTTTATTGATACCTTCATTAAACTAACATCATCACTTATCTTCAACATCATTAGATATAACTTCTACAAGATGACCTCCTTCTGCTCAAATAAAAATAAAACTTAATGAAAAACTAAGGGACCATAGCAATTGCTTTATAATATTTTAGTACCTACTAAAATTTAATTTGGGCACTACTCTAAAATATAAATGACCTAATAAAATTTATTTTCCCACCGCTATTCTCTTTTGCCAGGTTTGGGACCCGGCTATTCTCCTTTACTAGGTTTGGGACTGAGTTCCGCTCTTTCTCTGCTCATAATCTTTATGATTTCATAGCAGATTCCATACCCTACTATGATATTCAATCATTCGCTTCCCTATCGATTAGACTAGATTCTATTCTCTTTTCCTAGGTTTGGGACGTGGCTATTCTCCTTTACCAGGTTTGGGAATGAGTTCACTCTTTCTCTGCTCATAATATTTATTATTTCACAGCAGATTCCAATCCCTACCATGATATTCAATTATTCGCTACCCTATGAAGATAAAATTGCAACCTTCGAGAACTCCGAGGTGTATGGATACCTGTTAAAGGTATTTTTCTAATCTCATTTCTATGATTTTTATTGTTAAATTTCAAATTATTTAAACTTGTATACCTTCCATCTTGCTTCCAAAATAGATGTTAAGTTTCCCTAAACCAATATTATCAGTCAACAAACTTTTGTTTTCTCTTCTCAACCCATTACCACTTCCAAGGGTGAACTGAATACTAGTGGACAAAAATTGGAGTCTCCTTGTGCAACCCCTTTTGCTAGGACAGAAAATAGGAGGAACTCTCACCACAAAATGTATGGGCATTCAAATTACGAGTGCAATGTTTTCTAGGGAAAGATCATTGAGAAGGCTCAATCATTTCTTAGTGAAAAACACCAAATTTCTATAGATATAGATGCAGTGTTTATGGCCACAAATTACAGAACAATGATGAAGAATCTTTGTTCACTCAAAACTACCAGATCAAAGGTTGGATAGTTTCTATCATCATGAACACTATTAGTGAAAACATTTTGGTATCCCAAGAGTTGATTGTAGACCTAAAGCTAGAAACAACACCTTGTCCTATGTCATATTTGTTAGGGTAGGTTGAGGAGTGCGAGCAACCTAGCCTTATCACTTGGAAGTGTTCCATCACTTTTGTTATTGGATTACTTTGTGGAATAATAGAGTTTAATGCCACTTCTCTTAGTAGTTCTAACTTGATCCAGGGTAGGCCAGATCATTCTGCTAGACATGTACATATTATGTCTACTTCCACACTGATCATTAACCTCTTCTGATTTTTTATTCAAAAGACACTAAAAATTGGTTTTGTACATCCCTGCCAAGTTTCTTCCCATTCTACGCTATAGATGTGCCACCTATGGGAATTGAAACTCCCAATATTCTATGGGCTTTAGTCTAGTGATAGAGTCCATCTAGCATTTTACCATGGGTAACTGGACACTCTTCCTTGAATATGCAGTCCACAATGGCATTCTTTACAAGCCCAACCACAACACGTTTTCCAAGGAATGATATGTGCACCATCTATGTACTTGAGCAATGGTGACACAACAACTTTGCTAAAAAACTATTTTACACCTCTTTTGTTTTTAGATTCACAAGACACTATAAATGGGCTTTGTACATCCCTACCAAGGTTCTTTCCATTTTAGGCTTTAGCTTTTGCTGTCTATGGAGTTTTAAAATTCCAATACTTTACGGGCTTTATTGCAGTGATATAGTCCATCCTAAAGTCTACTATGGTTAACTGGACACTCTTCCTAGACTACAAAGTTCACAGTGGATTTCTTTACAAGCTGAATTAGATGAGTGTTCTAGATGGATCATCTTGATTATTATCTTCTTATCAAGATTCCACCCCTCATCTTATCAAGGGATTTTTGGTGTGAAAAGTACTCTATTGCATTTGTAGAGGTACTTCTGTTGGCTTTTCATGTGGAAACAAGTGGAAAATTACATCAAAAAATGTTGACATTAGGGCTTAAGAATCCTTTGCCGTGGATTTCGTCATTGGTTTACCAACTATTCAATGGAAGCATGATTGCATATTTGTGGCAATATGTAGATTTTCCAGGATGATAGTTTTAACTTTTCATAACATTCAACAAAACTATTGTTGCATCTACAACTGCAGTACTTCTCTTCCAATGTGTTTGGAACCATTTTGGATTACCATTGACCATCATTTTTTATTATGAATCAAGATTTTCAGTCACTTTTGGAAATCTTTGGGAAGCTTTTAGGTTGTTAGCTTTTGTTTTCCACTCCATTTCAACCATACACTGATGGTCAAATCAAGGCAGTGAACAAAACCTTGGTTCCTCCTCTTTACATCTACCACTAGCAAAAGAAATAGTGTAATTATCACTTGCATATTTTGCAGCACAACTACAGCAAAAGCACTCATGTCTTTAACAAACTTTCTCATTAGCAGAATATATAGTGGGATCAATAGTTGGATATTTTTGCAGCACAACAACTATGTAGCCACTTATGCCTCTACAGGATAATCTCCTTTTGATCTATGCTTTGTCTTTTTTGGTCTTGCTCTTTGTGAGATTCAAGTTGTTCTCCCAGTTCCAACCACATCCCATCATCAAAATGATCTAGTCATATGTTTTTTTTTTTTGTTTTCATTTAATTATTTTATATTATTTTTCACATATAACTTGGACATGATCCATAGCAAGGTTCATGCATCCTTCATTGGACACATGATAAGTATAATATTCTTCATAATTGGCATTGAGTTGCTCCACCTTTTTAGTTTTATGACTGAGTTATGCTGCATTTGAATAAGCACCAATATAAAAAATGAGTAGAGTCACAACCTCAAGACCATTCAGTGTGGTATATATGTTGTGATACAGTAAATCAGTCCTAATGCCTTCAAGTTGTATCTCCAACCTCAACTTGGCATCCGAGCTTTAGTGAATGCTAATAGGTTGAAGTTGTATGAACCACCTCACTTAGAGGAACCTATTCCAAATTCCAATTTCACATTGGGAGGCCACAATTCTAGATTTTTAGTGTTCTCTATATAAAGATACACTTGTTGATGCCCACACCATACCTATTGGGTGTTGTCAAATCACCACTTACTTGGTGGGCTACAAAGGAAATTTGGCCACTCAAGCAAAGTGGGTTTCCTTATCTACATTTGAGCAGTACTTTCCTCATCTTCAGCAAAATTTGAGGACAACATATTCTTGGTAGGAATAAATTGGTGAGACTTAGTCTAGCAAACATGTATTGTATTTGATTTTTTATACTTTGTACTTGGTCCTTATCTCTTTTGGGTGACTGAATCTTAACTGATCACTCACCCACTTTATTGTATTTTATTAGAGATTTGGTGATATCTGATCACTTTTCTCACAAATTTGTATCCTGCATAAATAGAGAGGAGTGTACAGCATGGGCATATTTCCAACAATATTCTCTCATGCTTGTGTACTAGCTCTCTTGTGTTTTTTACTGTGCAGTGTATCAGTTCCTCTCATGCTATTGTGAGAGATATTGAACCCCAAAGGAGACAATAGTTAATTATTATAGATGCACATATCTTAATCAAGTTACTCGAACTCCAGTATCACTTCCTCTAATGTTGTTGTGAGAGATATTGAACCCCAAATATAATGCCAAACACATTCCTTTATATGGTCGTGATTTCTTCTTCTACTTTGTTTCCCCTTGTGCTTAGTCTTTAGGATCTGAGTTGGGGCTGTGAATAAGGTGTTAAATCAGCCTTTCCACTTAGTAAAACCTCTAATTGAACCACTTAGTCGCAGAACAATTACCCTAGGCTCGAAAGGACATATTGATTTTTACCCTGGTGAGAAAAGATATATCTTTTGCAGATTCACATTGGACACTTATTTGAAATTGGGAACACAAGTGCTTTCTTTTCTTAATACTTAGATTAGATCGAATTGAATAAACTGTACATTTATTTTGGGACTGTCCTGCAAACAAATGGTAACTTCATCCCAGAAGTTTTGTCAGAATATGCTAATAACTGTTGGTACTAGGAATTTGCCTTGTTAGCTAGTTTGCGTTTATGATTAGAAATAGAGATTTATGCAGGACATAATTTCTTGTATGTTTATCCCCTAGCTTGATTTCTACGGGTGAATGTTTTTGGATACTTGGACAATAAGAAACATGTTGCCTTCTTGCAATATCTTGTATGTGATTTTTTTTAAAGGCAGTTGAGGGGTGTATATGTTTTTGTTGATCATTTAATCATTCTTCCAGGGTGGACTTGGGAATCTTCTTTCTAATGTATTTCACTATTTTGGTGTGAAACTGATTAAATCTATCTAGATATTGTTTAGAGCTATGATAAACTTGAGTCATGCATGCAAGGAAAACTTACAAAATGCCCTTGGTACCATGGCTCTATAGAAAGGAAAAATCTACCTTGACTAATTTCACATGAGATAACTCCCTTTTGTGTAAATACTAAATACTAGTCAATTTTGCAAATTAAATTTAAACAATGCTCTGATACCATCTATATGTACTTGTGTTGCCAAGGTTGCATTCCGATGAAGATGTGATCTTGTGTCTTGCCATTGTGGAGACATATATCTCAATCTCTCCTATGTCCTTGGGAATCTCGAGGGATTCCCCCCTTAAAATAATATGAATTTTTCATTTCTATGGTCTAATCCCATGCCCAATTTTTTTTTTTAAGATTTGATTTGTGTTCTCCATGCCAAAGAACCTGATTTAAGGTCTAATTTACATGTTCTATTCCCCATGATCTACTATGTGACTCCATTCGGTAAGCTAACCTAAGCAGCTAACCTCCACATTTCATGCCTCTCTAGCTTATATAGAAGTTTAATCTATCTATTTTATGTCCAATAGCCATACAGAGGTTGGATATGTGTTTCCTTCTGCTCGGTAAACCATTACAGAGACTTGACCATTGTGTCTAATGCCCAGATATACTTGTGAACACTAGCTAATGTTACTGAATATTTGTACTTCCCACAACTGTATGCCCTTGCCCTGTGTTTTGGCACAACCATATAAATTGCAATGTGTTGCTACTGGTACCCAATGGTACAGAAATTGTTTTACAATTTCGATCACAGTGTCTCATGTTTTAGCACTAGTAAATTTTCCTTTTTTATTAGTTTTTTCAGTATTGATATGATTTTCATATTTTATATTTTTCATACACATGTATGTTATGTGTCCCCTACATCCCTACTCTCCTTGATTTCAAAAATGACAATCCATGTTCCTGCACACATGAAACCTGATTACTTAGATATAGTGAAATGGTCATTTATATGACATATTAAGTGATTGTCAGGAAAAACAACAGACAAATTTTGATTGCTTCTTCCCTTTCCAGTTTCATTTGTTAGCATGCAAAGTATACCTATGCCCTGCATGAGATTGGTATATTGGGACATGCACTGAGAGGATTAAAACATTCACAATTACAATATTGGATCAAACTTTGGGGCTCCAGCTACTGAAATCCAAATAACAAGAACGGATACAAGTGGTTATTCTAAAAAATATCATCATGCTAAAAAATATGATCAGGTAATTACAACTCATATATAGCATCTTGCAGTGTTGTTTGTTTTCAATGAGAGGGCACCATGCCTCAGTAATGCCAATTTTTCAATTCTTTACTAGACTATAGTATGCAGAGGAAACTTAACAGTAGTTGAAAGTGAGGAATAACTAAGGTGTGACAATCATTTCCTCAGGAATATATAAGAGTAATAATAATTTTATTAGGCCAGGTCAGTACAGACTAGCTTCCTTAAATCAATGTCTCTATGATAATCAAATCAGTGCCAAGTGGATATCTAGTGTGCTGAGTATCATGAAACAAAGTTAGAAATTGCTTGCATGGATTATATGGCAATATGAATTATTTGGTGAATCTTCTTGTACGCTATTATGCAGCATTATTTGCCATTCTCTGACGACCTCAAATTGTTGGGTATATCAGTAAGATTTTAGAACTTCATTGTGAATTTTAACATGAGATTACCTTAGCTGACTAAGAAGTCAAACCTATCTATCGAGGAATTAGCTAACTTGGTTCCTAGATTAGATGAAGTCAAGTTTGTGATAAATAAATTAGATTCACATTTACTTTAGAAAACAATTTTAGAAGTTGAGGAAGATTTTTATATGATTGAAAGGGCACTTTTCACTTTGGCTGAGATGTTCCCTTAGAGCTTACCTCAGTTCTCACCTGTTGTATCAGATAGTATGACATATACATCGTTAATACCTTATTCATTGTGTCATGGCTAATATAGGGCGACCAAGAATTACCATTAACAGAGTCTAGAGTGCAAGTCTTGAGGATACATACAAGACTTAGATAAGCCATACCTTAGAAAAATATGAACCTTAAAGAATCGCATTTGGGTTTGAATAGACTTCTTGAGAAGGTGCATATAGCGTCGATATGTAATCATAGTGAGTCATCGCCACACCATTATAGATCCATTTTGATGATCCATAGACCATAGAAGAATGAATATGATGAAGAAACAATAAAACAGGTGAAAATATTGATGTTGTGGTGTGGAAGAAACAATCAATTCTATTCAATGTACCATATTGGGAGGTATGTACACCCATCAAGAATGCCTAATTATTAGATGCAACTTGCCTAGTTGACCTCATTGTGATTATATTTCTTGGTTGAATTTATTGTTTATCTACTTGTCCATATTAAATATTGTTATGATATTCTTGATGTGTTGGAATGCAAAAACTCCTAATACGCCACAATTTAGATGTGATGCATGTGGAGAAGAATGTGTGTGAAAGCATTTTTGGAACTCTTTTGGATATAAAAGGGAAGTCCAATGACGGAAAAAAATCACGTGATGACTTGCAAAAAATGGGTTTGAGAAAATCACTATGGCCAAAAGTTAAAGGACAAAAAATATTCCTTCCACCTGCACCACATACTCTTTGAAAGAAAGAGAAACAGACCCTATGTCATGTTCTTTTAATGTTAAAGGTGCTAGATGGTTGCAACTCTAATCCAAAAACGCATATATCTATGGAAGATCTTAAGTTCCATGGTATGAAAGCACACGATTTCCATGTTGTAATGCAACAACTCCTCCTAGTGGCTTTGTGTCATGTGTTTCCAATTGTTGTCCGAAAGACGCTTTGTAAGCTTTGTTACTTTTATAGGCAAATTTGTGCAAAATCAGTTTTAGTAGAGTGCCTTGACAAGTTGGAAAATGATATTGTGGAGACAATGTGCTTTATTGAAAAGTACTTTACTCCTTCATTCTTCGATATAATGTTGCATTTGAATGTGTGTTTTTTATGTGAGCTTCGATATTGTGGCCCGATTGCATATAGATGGATGTACCCCTTTGAGGGGTACATGAAACTTTACTTTTTATCAAGCACAACAACAAGATGAATTTTTTTGAAATCTTTTGACATTAATTAATTCTCTTTTTTTCATTTGTAGGAACGTGAAAGTATATAAGAGTTATGTTAAGAACAAAAATAGGCTTGAAGGATGCATTGCTGAAAGTTATATTGTGGAGGAATCAATAAAGTTTTGAGGAGGATACTTGAAAGGTATGGAAGTTATTGGATCCACACATGGTTGAAATGAAGTGTGGGATGAGGAAGTTGAAGAAGTTATCCTTGATGGAAAGCCATTATCTGCTCCAATTTTTTTAGAACTGGATGAAATTAGTTGGGAACAAGCCCATAGGTGGGTTCTATTTCATACAAATGAAGTTGATCCATGGATAGATTAATTAACATATTTGGCCTGTAATTTTTTGTTTGTTTGTTTATGGTTTAACAAAACATAGATCCATGGATAGATTAACATATTTGACCTTTAAAAATATTTTATTCATATTTTATCAAAACACATTAACCACCATATCTATTGCCCGTAATTTTTGAATTAGGATGCACAAAATGGAGATTTCCAACTCAATTACCCAATCAAAAAAAGATGAAGCTCTATTGCAGAAACTCCACACCCATAATTTTACTAGTTGGTTAAAACAATAGGTAACGATATTATTTATATTATAAGTGTACTTAAAAATCAGTATATGGGAATATTGTCATGTATGAATTTTTAAATTTTTTTTCATAGGTTGAATGTATGAATTCTAACTACATTTAAAAATCTAAAACTTTAAAGTTGCAAGCAGATGGAAAGGTGTCTGATACACTTAAATGGCTAGTGCGTGGCCCTAAGAAATTTGTGAATAAGTACAAGGGATTCCTAATCAATGGTTATAGATTTCATACAAAAAGAATAGAGAATGAGAGAACCACCCAAAATAGTGGCATGTGTATGGAAGCTCAAACCATGATGAGGTCAAGTTCCAAATATGCAAACCTTGTACTTCAAAAGAAAACAGTTTACGGAGTGGTAGAAGAAATAACTACATTGGACTATTTTTGTATGGAGTACACATTGTTCAAATTTAATGGGATTCCTGTATACAATAAGAGAGGGATCAAAACTAATGATTTGGGTTTTACAATGGTGATTATAAATAAATGCTTAAATCAAAATCATTGGCAAGATGATCCATTTATTCTAGCATCACAAGCTAAAAAGGTATTCTATGTACAAGATCTAGTTGAGACTGACTGGTATGTAGTGTTAACATGTCCTCCAAAAGCATTGACAAATAATACATCATATGAACCGGAGTATGCAGTTTCGTCACAGGTTGTAAACTTTCAAGAAACAATATGTGTAAGTGAGGAACATATCAATGATGTCGATGTCAACATTGACGTGAACGTGGATTATGTCCGTTCAGATTGTGAAGGAATATGGTTGAATTTTAAGAAATAAAAGATATTGATTATGCTATTTTGTTTTGAGAACTCCAAAATCGATATTTGGTTATCAAGAGAGATTCCTTTGTGTCTTACCTATAAAATGTTTTAGACCCATTTAGTAGATCTGTTTTTAGTCCCTTACTACTACAGAGACTATTATTTTCATCTTGCACCATTAATCTTGCCAAATTGAACACACAAAAATTTGATATGTGCGAAGTTTCTGTAACTTTTATATTTCTATATATTTTTAAGATTGAAATGAGAATTTTCTATATTATTATTGGACCAAAGCCCTAAAATTTACTCCCTTAAAAGAGCCCATAAAATATAAATTTCTTGGGCACATGCCATTTGTTTAGCCTTCTTCTGTGACTGTTGGTTGCAAAACAAACTATGAAGAAAGGTTTGTTTACTCGTTGGCTCATCATTTAATTCTTTAGACATAGATGATTATTGTGCTTAATATGCCTTCAGCAGAAAGGTTTCTTGAACTTGTTGACTCTTGTGCTCTAAATTATTTTGAAATTGCTTACAAAGTTGTGGTTTATACAAGTTGTTTCAAGACTTTATGGGCTACTATTGGGTTGACTGTGGTCCTGCATGACATGTTTGGTCTTGCTTCTTGCAGATGTTGTGGAAAATTTGTGTGATCAAAGGAAAATGGATGCTTTATGGTTTGTCTTTGCATTTGGAGTTGTAGAAAAATTTCCACTTGTGCGTTTGTTGAAGGCATATCTCAACCATTAAAGGAAAGCATCAGAAGAAATAGCAAAAGGAGGAAGAGATCATGTTGGGTCACTGGTATGTTTATTTTTATTGGTGTGGTTTATGCTCCCTTGTCAGTATAAACTATCAAAATATTAACTTGTCATTAGACATGTTCTCTGAACACTTCCATGTCTTATTGCAGAATTCAGCAACCTCAAAAGAAATTCATTCATTAAACAATGTAATAAAGTGAATTGAAGTGCTTCACATCTATAAACTTTACCAGAGCTATTATTGAGTCTTTGGATGTGGTTATATTTTCAAAGCACACACGTATAAGAAGACAAGAAATAATATGCCTGAATAATTTCAAGTTATCTTCCTGTAAATAGGATGTTCCCTTCCATAAACCTGATGACTTGCTTTGCTTCTTTCTAGTGAACAAATTGGGGACTTTTCATCAATTGTGAGACAATTCCAACCCCATGACTATCAGTTCCTTATTTAATGTTATACCCACTAGATTAGAACCCGCACAAGGAGAATTCCATTCTCATTTCAAAAAAACCTACAATTGACTTATACCATGCTATTTAATATTTTTTTCTATTTCTTCACATCCTTTGCATGTGATATAAATATGCAATAAGATATCCCAAATTTTATATACTAACACTCCTAAACAATAATAAAGTATGCCCAAATATGTCATTTCAAATGATCTATGCAGCTTACCTTTTGGTTTTTCAATTATCGAAGTTGTTACCTATATTGATGAGATCACCTACAACCGAGGCCACAATGACAATATATGTTAGAGTTTTATTCGTGTTGAATTAAAGGTGTTTGTTCTTCAACAACACTACAATACATTGCGGTTTCCATTCAGCAGAGAAGTGTACCCAGTACCAGCCTTGGTTTGTGTGCAAATGGATTGAATTCACAGTACACTTTATCTATTGTTTTGAACGTGTTTGTCCTTCAATAGTACTTCATCTCAACAGATCCTTTCAATCTACAACTTCAATAGATGCATACAGCCTTGAGGTACATGCTACAGATTCCATTTTTTCTTTGAGGGTATAGAAACGATGAAAGAAGAGCATCGATTTTAGGCATCGTATGGTTGTTGTATGAAAGCATGCCTGTCTAGTGTCTCACAAACTTATATAGAGACATATTTATTATACTTTTATAGTTTGACTTAGATGCTCACTTTCTTAATTTAGGTTTTTTTCTTAGTACTATTTTATGCATAGATTTTTCTTTAAGAAAAGTGCACAGTAGAGAAGGGTTCTATATTTTTAGCAGGGCACACTCTTCTAGGTAGGAAGTACTCTATTCTAGGGATTTTTTGTCATGCATGTTAGGTGATTTATCTTAGATAGAGTTCCAAGTGCCTGCCTCCTTGACAAAGTCCTTGCCAGACAAGACACCAGTGGACAGAGTTCCAAGTCCCTAAATTTTCAAAAAACCCACCTGAGCCTAGCTATTTAGCCTAAAATCCTTTACATTCCGGTTATCTCTTAGTTGTGATTTCATAGAGAGAGCTCTCTATTTTGGTAGGGCTAGCTACCAAACTAAAAGCATGCTTTGTGGTTACCTCTGTCGATCTCCTCATCAGCCTGGGAAACTGTGGAGGATAACAAAGGGCATGACAACTAAGGAGTGCCAAGGTGTTCTAGTGAATGTAAGGTTCACAAGTGATGGATAAATGTAATGCTAGTTGTGAGGTCATGACTGCCAAGGTCTGTTACGGAATGCTAGGGCATGCTAACATGTGCTAGATAGTACAAAGACATGTCAAACAAGCTAAGATTTGAAAAGTTCTAAGGCATGCCAAGATGTTCAAGGGTTCCAAGTCCCTGCCTCCTCTCCTTCCATATGTTATCCACTTATGACATTTCCTTTGCAATATTTGGTGCATTTGCTAGTTATAGGTCACTTATAGGTTATAAATGTCTTCTAAGTTTCACTTCTAATTGAGTATTCAACTGAACATATTGATTCTCTTATACATAACTATTTTTCCCTCCACCCACTTTTCATAACTTCAATAATCATTAGGTAGGGACCTGCAGCTTCGATGCTACTTTGCTTGTTCAGTAAAATACTGCCAAGACTTTAATTTATTGAAAGTTGTAGAATTTACAATTTATGAAGTTTCAAGGTCTAATTTTTAAAAGTATAATTCTTTAAAGGGTTTTAGCTCAATGGAAGAGCACCTACTTTACAAGTAGGAGGTTGGTGGCTCGATTCCATCATGCCCTGACATCCATATGGAATGGTGACGATCAATTTTTGGTGACAGAGGCTCTTTTGACCATCACAAATGAGCTTTGGTGACATTTTTCGACCCTCACCAAAAATATGAAATGTTGGCGGTCAACAAATGCCACCATATATATGCATCAATAGTGACGACCCTCAAAGGTTCATAACCATAAATCATTGTTGTTGATATGAAATGGTGATGGTTGTTGTCCGTCATTATAGTAATTATTCGTGATGGACCTTGAATGTCACCACAACACCTATACTTTTGGCAATGTGGCTTTTGGTGATGGTCAATGAACGTCACCATATATATGCACCAATAGTGACAACCATTAAAGATCCATCACAATAAACCATTGTTGTTCATATGAAATGGTGACGGTCACTATCCATCATTATAATCAATATTCGTGACGGACCTTGAATGTCACCATAACACCTTTGGTGATGTTCAGTGTTTGGTGACAAAGGCTATGGTCATTATTGGTGACAAACTTTAAATGTCACTACAAAACCTATACTTTTGGTGATGCCACATTCGGTGATGTTTAGTTTTTGGTGATGGAGGCTATGGTCCATTACCATTACTCATATGAAATGGTGAAGGTTGCTATCCATCATTATAAATCATTATTGGTGATGGACTTTGTATGTCACTACAACACCTATACTTTTGGTGACGCCACTTTTAGTGACGTTCAATTTTTAGTGACGGAGGCTATTGTCTATCACCATTGCTCATATGAAATGGTGACGGTCACTATCTATCATTATAAATCATTATTGGTGACAGAATTTGCATGTCACTACAACACCTATACTTTTGGTGATGCCACCTCTGGTGATGTTCAGTTTTTGGTGACGAATGCTCTTTTGACTGTCACCAATGAGCCTATGGTGACATTTTTCACCCCTCACCAATGTCCTTTTTTCCTGTAGTGTACTAATCTAGTTCTAATTTTAATAGGAACTATGATTTTCATCGTTATCATCCTTGCAGGAGCAGTGATAGGGGATACTTACTAGATGAATTTAAGAAAAAAAATCCACATACTTTTGATGGATATTTGAAGAAAATAGAAGATGGAGAGGCTTGGATACTTGAGATGAAGAATTTCTTTGATTTGCATAATTACATAGATAATATGAAGGCCAGATTAGTTATCTTCAGCTTGAGAGGTAAAGAATATATCTGGTGGGATGATCTCAAGCGGGTCAGAGACATCAAGACATAGGATTTGATTTCGTATGAGTTCAAGACTCTTTTAAGGAGGAAGTACTTGTCAGAAAGGTACTACGGTAATAAGGCCAAATAATTCTATGAGCAAAAGATGGGATCGATGAAAAATCAAGAGTGCATGACCAAGTTCCTGGAGCTATTGAGGTATGTACCATATATTAAAGATGATAAGGCTAAATTTCAATGATTTTTTAGTGTTTTTCCTTTAGCATTTAGAGATTGAATTGAGTATGATGAGCTTGAGTCACTTGAGGAAGTTATAGGGAAATTGAAACATTTCTATGAATAGTCAAAACATAAGAATGTATCTCAACAAGGATGGAAAGGGAAGGATAAGGATAGAGGTAAGGGTACATGGAAATTGAAAATAACACAACCTTAGAATGTAGAAGAGAAAGAAAATGTGGCACCACAAAAGAAGTTCAATGCAACTAAGCAAGGGCATGGACCAAAGTAACAACATAGAGGTGATGGTACTAGACGATTGGAGTGTTGGACATCCGGTAAGGAACACCTTAAGAGAGATTGTCCATAGAATCAAGGTGGTAGGCCTCATATATATAGTGCACATGATGTTCATACTATTGGGGATGTTGGTCAAAGTATTCCTCGTATCTATGCAACATTGGGTAGCAGACAAGCAAACCTTCAGAAAACCATCATTGACATAGATGGTAAGCTTTGTGATCAATTTGTTTCTATTTTGATTGACCTTGGATCTAATTATAATTATGTTAGTCCTGACATCGTGGATAAGTGTGGTTTGAATAAAGAAGTGCATAAAAAATCTTGGTTAGTGCAGTTGGTTAGGGGTACTCGGAAGAGAGTTCATCATTAGGTAAGAGCTTGTACATTTTTTTTGAATGGCATGCCTACCACAACACATTTTAATGTATTACCATTGGGATCATACAATATGTTATTTGGCATGGATTGGTTGTACCTTCATAGGACCAAGGTGGATTGCTATGAAAAAGCCATTGAGTTCTTGGATGACAATGGGGAACCAAGAGTCTTACAGGGAAAGAAGAAATCCACATTAGTTAGGATGCTGATAGCTATGCAGGCAAAGTGCAATCCCAAAAAAGGGTGTATTTTATTTTCAGTGCATATTTCTAGTGAAAAAGGTAAGGATGTTGAGGATGTGAATTATTTGAGAAGGTATCTAGTTCTAGAGTAGTTTCAAGATGTGTTTCCTGCAAAGGTTTCATCTTTTCCACCTTATAGGAAAGTAGACCTTTCTATTGAGTTAGTGCCAGGGGTATCTCCAACATCAAAATCACCTTACAAGATGAGCAGATCCGAGTTGGTAGAGTTAAATTTACAATTGAAGTAAATTTGGAAAATGATAGATTAGGCCAAGTATATCACCTTGGGGCTCACTGGTATTGTTTGTAAAGAAGAAGGATGGTACTTTCAGATTCTGCATTGATTACAGCTAGTTAAACAAAGTGACCATCAAGAACATGTATTCGTTTCTAAGGATTGACGACTTGTTTGATCAACTGAAAGGAGAAGCAGTGTTCTCAAAGATTGATATAAGATCTAGATATCGTCAGGTACGCATTAAAGAAGAGAACATATATAAGACAACTTTATGGACTAAGTATGGACATTATGAGTTTGTTGTAGTTCCATTTGGTTTGACTAATGCTCTAGCTACATTTATGTGCTTGATGAACAATGTGGTGTGTCCATATTTCGATAAGTTTATTATTGTTTTCATTGATGACATATTGGCATATTCAAACAATGAGAAAGAGCATGTCGAGCATTTGGAACCAATGTCGAGGTTGTTGAGAGAGAATTAGTTGTATGCTAATCTAACAAGTGCAGTTTATTTCAAGTTAAGGTACATTACTTGGGACATGTTGTCTCCAAGGAGGGCAAAGTAGTGGATGCAAAAAAGGTAAGAGGTATCATG
>APFE031169426.1:0-20714 GCA_000404065.3 Pinus taeda
TAAATCATCACCAAGTAAGTCATACACCAAATGTTTCCATCATCAAAATCAAACCTAAGTAGTTTCACATGTTCAACCGAATGCATCAATATTACATAATGTTCATAAATAAATAACATGGAAATAGGATCTTAACATAGGTAGCTATCTAAGTCAAAATAGGCATCACAAATGCTCAAAAAGTGAGGGGTAGTCACGACACATAGTCTCTGCATCCTCCCAGGTAGCAGATCCTGGGCTATACTTGTCCCACTGGACCTTAACTTGGTCCACCGTGCGACGTCTGAGCTGTCGAACCCTACGGTCCAATATGCGTAATGGTTCTACCATTACGGTTCCCATGTCCGAGACCTGCAAGTCCTGCCAATCCAGTTTGTGAGATTCACCAGAAACATAATGTCGTAAAACAGATACATGAAAACATCATGAGTTTTATGCAAATGGGGTGGCAGTACAAGACGATAGGCTACTGGTCCAATCTTCTCTTTGATCCTAAAAGGCCCTACAAACTGAGGTGACAATTTCGTGCCCTTCCCAAATCGGATGGTGCTTTTGTTGGGCCGGATACGAATAAAAACTTAGTCCCCTACTTCATAACTGCGATCAATCCTATGTGAATCAGCATAACTCTTCTGTCTATCATGTGCTTCCTTTAACCTTTGTCGAACCTACTTTACCTGTTCCTCCATTTCTTGAACTAATTCCGGGCCAACTATCACTCTGTCCTCCAACTTTTCCCAACTCAACGACATCTTGCAGGGTCTTCCATATAGAGCTTGATAAGGAGGCATCTTGAGTGAACTATGATAATTGTTATTATAGGCAAACTCTACCAGTGGTAAGTACCTTCTCCGCTGAGTCTGATTATCCATGACGTACATCCTAAACATCTCCTCCAAAACCTGATTTACTCTTTCAGTCTGCCCATCTATTTCTCGATGATATGCAATGCTCAGGATCAACTGAGTCCCTAGCGCTGACTGCAAACTTTTCCAAAACCTAGATGTAAATTGGGAGTCTTTATTAGAAAGGATATTTGTGGGCAATCCATGCAATCAGATAACTTCATTGACAAACACTTGCACCACATTTGTAACATCATAAGTGTCCCTTATTGGGATGAAATGTGCACTTTTGGTCAATTTATCGACTTTAACCAATATGGCATTGTGCCTCTAGGAGGTGAGTGGAAAACCGACCACAAAATCCATGGAAATTACTTCCCATTTAGAAGTAGGGATGTCATGAGGTTGTAGGAGGCCTACTGGATGGAAATGATCAGCCTTCACTTGCTGACATTCAAGACATTTGGCGACGAACTAGACTATGCCATGCTTCTTGCCTGCCCAAAAGAAGAGTTTCCTTGTGTCCGCGTACATCTTCTTTACCCTAGGATGTGCACAATAGAGTTCTCTATGAGACTCTCCGAGGATGGTTTCTCTTACACCCCCTTCCATAGGTACGTACATTCTCCCTTGGAATCTTAATAGCCCATCTGGTTCAAGGACATATCCTTCAAACTTTGGTTCTATCTGTTTCCCATTCTAGATATCTGAGATGACTTTTAAATACCAACTATCTTCAAAGAGTTTCTCCAATATCCTCTCCCTTAAATTTATCTTTAAGGCTACTAGGGAGAAGGTTCGTGGCCTCCTGCTTAGTGCATCCGCCACTACATTCTCCCTTCCCTTGATGTGTGAGATTTCAAAATCATATTCACTCATGAATTCACTCCATCGCCTTTGTCTGGCGTTCAAATCCCTCTGAGTGAAGAGATGCTTCAGGCTTTGATGATCCATTATTAACTCAAATCTTCTCCCAATGAGGTAGTGTCTCCATAGCTTCAAGGCTAACATTACTGTTTCCAATTCTAAGTTGTGGGTAGCATATAACTCTTCATGATTCTTCAATTTTCTAGAAGCATAAGCTATTTCCCCACCTTCTTGCATCAATACTGCACCCAATCCTTGCGCCAAAGCATCGGTGTAGACAGTGAAGTCTTTTCTCATATCTAGTACTTGAAGGATCAGTGCACTAGTTAGTAACCTCTTCAGCTCTGTGAATGCAATGTTACATTCATTTGTCCATTCATACCTAACCCCCTTTCGCTGCAATGTGGTGATGAGTTTTCCAATCCTTGAAAACCATTCCACAAACCTGCGATAATACCCAGCTAGCCCCATAAAACTACGTACCTCATGGGCATTTTTTGGTACTAGGCAATCCATTATGGCCTTCACCTTTTCCGGGTCAACTAAAATCCCTTCTCCTGAAATGATGTGCCCAAGGTAATGGAATTTCTTCTGAAAGAAGGAACATTTTGACAATTTCCCATACAATTGATTTTCCCTTAAACAAGTCAATAGTACCCTTAGGTGCTTTTCATGCTCCTTTTCATTCTTGGAATATATAAGAATGTCATCAAGGAAGACTTGCATGAATTGGTCCAAATACTTCCTGAACACACCATTCATGAGGCTCATGAATACTGTTGGTGCATTGGTTAAACCGAATGGAACAACTACGAACTCATAGTGCCCAAATCGAGTTCGAAATGCTGTTTTTGAGATGTCTTCCTCCTTTATCCTCAATTGGTGGTACCCAGATCATAGATCTATTTTTGAGAAGACCATTGCCCCCTTTATTTGATTAAATAAGTCATCTATTCGAGGTATTGGGTACCTATTCTTTATTGTGGCTCTGTTTAAGTCTCTATAATCTATGCATAGCCACAAGGAACCATCCTTCTTCTTGACAAAAATTACTGGTGCATCCCAAGGGGAAATACTAGGTTTGATCAATCCCAAGTCTAAGAGCTCCTTTAACTGCATCTGCAACTCACAAAGCTCTGGAGTTGTCATCCTATAGGGTTTCTTAGATATTGGTTCTGCACCTGGTTTCATATCAATGGTGAAGTCAATCTCTCTTATAGGAGGTAATCTAGGCAATTCCTAGGGAAAAAAATCCTTGAATTCTGCCAAAACTGGATGTTGATCCAGGGAAGGTCCCTTCTGGTCCCTCACAGTCTTGACAAAATATAGTTTGCAACCATGTCTAAGACAATGTTTTACCTTCATCATGGATATGAATCGTAGGGACACTCCCCTCTTGATTCCACAAATCTCAATTGGCCTACCTTCATCATCTAAACAGATCACCTTCTTCTTGAAACAATCTACCAAAGCTCGATGAGCTTCAATCCAATCCATTCCAATAATTACATCATACATCCCCAATGTTGTGACATATGCCTTCAACTTAGTCATACACACCCCGAGGTTTACCTGACATTGGTCAACACTAGGCCCTACTTCTTGTTTTATTCCAGAAGCCATCTCAACTTGTTTAAAGTCATCGTACTCATAGGCTGG
Organism: Pinus taeda; assembly: GCA_000404065.3. Classification (NCBI taxonomy): domain Eukaryota; kingdom Viridiplantae; phylum Streptophyta; class Pinopsida; order Pinales; family Pinaceae; genus Pinus; species Pinus taeda. The sequence continues at coordinate 3,372 of APFE031169426.1, forward strand.
CAGCCCACATTTTTCTAATGCAACTGGTGAAATGAAACTATCTGTAGCACCAGAGTCAAACAAAATTTTAACTTTTACTTTGTTTATCATACCTGAGGTTTCTACCACGACAGACTGGTGTTCAACTTGCTGATTATCAACTGTAGCATAGATTCGGTGGTGGCTACGTACTCTCCTCATTGGTTCTTTTCCCTCTCTTCTGTTGTTACTAGTTCGAAACTCAGGGTAGTCTCATTGGTAATGAGGTCCTTCGCATCCCCAACAAGTGATGCGTGGTGGACCTTGAATCGAATGCTGTGGAGTTCTTTGGAAAGAGTTTCTTCCCCTAGAACCCCTACCCCCACTTGCTGCTCTTCACATATGACTTTGATTTGTACGTGCCCTTGAAGCTGTGGGTGAAGCTACACTTGAAACCATTGAAATCCCTACTGTCGGTGTTCTAGTTATAACCATGTTTCCATATGGTTGGTGCCTCCGACTTCCTCCCCTTGGGAAGGTATGAGGGGCCTTCCCCATAAAACCTATTTGACGTGGAAATATGGCTCTGCCTTCACCCTTTAAGTCTAGGTGTTCTTTGACATAATGAGCTTGTTCTACAGCTTCTGCAATTGAGGATGGTTTCCACATCCGCACCATTACCCTAATCTTAGGTCTCAACCCATACATAAAATGATCTGCTTGGCGTTGGTCAGTATCCATGTAGGAGACATACTTGACCAATTCCATAAATCAAATTTCATATTCTTCTACAGTACGACCTCCCTGTATCAGGGCATGGAAGGCTCCTACCTGTTGTTCTTGATAATATGCTGGTAGGTGCTTCTTCATAAACCTTTCCTCAATAATTCCCAAGTAATTGTGTCTGGAGTGAGGTGTAGTTAACGCTCCAAGTTACCCCACCAATTTAGAGTATCTCTGAGTTGGAATATTGCTATTTTGGCTTTGGAATTGGTATTGTAATCCCTTAGTGTGAAACACCTTCCCATCCGCTCTAACTAGGCTTCGACACGCTCACTGGCACGACCTCCTGCAAATTCTGGGAGCTTAATTTTCTAGAGCTCCCTAGTAATGTCCTCAACTAGAGGTCTTCTATCATAGTCTGTAGATCCCTCGGGGTTCCCTAACCTTGATGAAGGGTGTTCCCCTTCCATTTCATTTGTTTGGCGCCCTCTCAAGGTCTCATTAATCACTTCTATCGAACGCAGGATGAGAGTCAATTCTGGTGAAGGTAATGGGTTATTTGAAGGAGGTCCTTGTGAAGACTCTCTGGGCCCTTGATTCCTTCGTATCCTTACCATTTTGATTTGTTCAAAATCTGTATGATATCTAAGACTTGTCAACATTATCCCTAACATTTCTACCACACTCTAGATAGTCAAAAGATAACCTAAGCAATAAATCAATTCAACTTATGCCAAGATGAAATATTTATAAAATATGTTGTATCAACTATCCAAAATATTGGTAGTGATCCACATACCCAATGATATGTACAACCTCATGCCTAACATATGGGTGAAGGAAGTGCAACAAAAGAAGACTTTCATCCTTAGGTTGAATGGTAGGAATAATAGCAAATTATCTAGTTAATCAATTACTATAACCTCATCTTTCAAGACCATTTTCAAGAGCATTATTCAAGAATAGATTAAGTGTCCCCCATAGCCCAAGTGGGATGGGCACTACTCTTATATATGTATGTATGTATGTTACATGAAAACATACATCAATTTTAAAACTGATTCTATGAAATACAAAAGGGATCAATTGAAACCTAAATCTATAAAATATTAAAATGATCAATTTTTGAAGTGTAATTTCTTTTCTCATAAAAAAAACTAATGCAACATAAAATTAAATTAACTGATAAAAATAAATAAATAAATAAATTTACAATTATTTTGATACCTCTGATTTTAAGATGTACCTACACTCACCCATATTATTTTTATATACTTTGTGGTTATTTTTGTGAAAAATCGGGATAAGTAGTTATGGAGTCCAATGATTTTTTTTTAAACTTTCCAACATACATTTAAATTATTTCCCAATTATTGGCACTTCACCTTTTTATAAATTATGAATGACCAATTAATCGATATCGAAATGGTTTTGTTAAGGACACTGCAAGCATTGACCGAGTATCATGCCTAATGTGGCTCAGATTCATTGTATAAATATTTGTTATGTCATTCCTTAGAAATGTATGACTTGAAGCATTCATGTTCAGAAGCATTCAAGTTCACTTCTATATGTTACAGATTAGAATATATGCATTTACTTAATCCTATAGCTTGAATTATTATGTTACATATGTGGAGTACTAAAGAAGGGATGTTTTTGGTAATTATTTCAGCATCTTTTCATTAGAACTTACAAACCTTTTGCATCATGAACTAGGAAAATGATAACGAATTGTAATAAAACATGTGAGATTAATATGCAAGACAAAAACACTAACAATTGTCATTTCCTTATGCAGAAAGAAGGAAAAATGAGAAACTGTTGTTCCAAAGGAAAGGACATGGACGGGTTAACCGCTGTCCCTTTGACGGGGAACCGTATGCAAACAAGGCAAAGCAAATCAAAGCGAATCAGCCCTGGAAAGGAAGTGGAGATATCGGCTCGGTGCAGGAAAGAAAAGAAATGACTGAGGACTAACGGTTCGGAAAATCCCTCAGGATACTTGATCCTGAGGGATCGCTGCTTTAACTATTTCTGCACTTAGATATCTCCGCCTTCACCATTATAAAAGGGGCAACACTGTTAGCTCGAGGAGAGTTAAAATTTGTTATGTTTTATGTAATTTCCTTTAAGATCAAAACTTTGATCATCGAGTCTCGTTAAGAATTGATTTATTGTAATTCCGCTTTATGAATTAATACAAACTTGGTTACTATTTCATCTTTGAGTTTGGAATAACTTCAAGTGGTGTACCCCTGGAGGCTAAGGGCCCGACCCTGGAGGACACTTGCTCCTGTGCTATTACGTTTGGTTTATGCATGGTTTGCTTATCGATGTTATTCAGTAATCTGATGTGTTTTGTAAGTTTACATCACATGCTCTGTTATGTTTAATTTATTAAGGTTTCTAAAGACAAAACTATTGTATTGACTCTGCATCATAACACTGTTCTTTTAGGTGTTGATATAATATTGGTAGTCTTTACAAAATACAGTTTCTGTTTAATTACAGAGCCTTTGTGCTGTGCACTTATTCATTGACATTGCGGAATTCATCTTGGGAGTTATGTTCTTTGCGATTGTTAGATCTATAAGCAATGCTGTTCTATTTTGAAATGCAGTCGTACTGAGATTGATAACTGGATCATATTACTATTAAAGTGTTCCGTGTGTATATATGGTTTTCAAGCGCTGTTCTATAATTCATCATTAATCAGTGTTGTTCCATTTTGATGTGTTGTTCAATCTGCCCTTAAGAGTGAAGGATTGTCGTTTGATTCCTATAGATTACAATTAATGCATTTGATCTTATAGATTAAGGTGTTACTTCTTGTTAGACTTAGTTTCCGTTACAATTTCTTAACTATTGTTCCATTTTAGGGTTGTTGTTCTATTTCTTAATTGTTGTTCCATTTATTATCTGCCGTTTCATTTCTTGTCATTTGTTATTTTGGTGTGAAGAACGATCCCAGGCTGTAGTGAGCATTGACATCTACTGTCCGGCTCCCAGATCCACGATCTATTCTCTTGTTTCCTTTTCCATCAGTTTACAAAGGGATGAGTTATTGCTACTAAACCCTTGATTGATAAATTGCTTGGTTTTCTGAATGTGTGGTTTAATCTTTTGAAGTAGTTAGCTGTAAACAAGCATCCGTTTACTCTTTTATTTTAGAACATTGTACTACTAGCATTACTTTGGCAAATGATAGGCTCAGACTGAGACACTCTCTGAAATAGAAAAACGTTCCTGGATTGACATCTTAATGTGAGGTAATTAGAGGTGAAAGAGACCCTTTTTATAGCTCGACATTTTGGCGCCATTGCCGGGGAAACAATGTAGCCATTTGTTCTTTTTTCAGAGTAGTGTATGAACCTGTTAGGGAAGAATTGGGTTTTAAAAATGGAGGTAAGAGCCTACCTGTGGAGCATGTAACAACCCAGATCCTCTACCTTCTTTCCTATAGATTTGCTGTTGTTTTGTTTGGGTAGAATTTAGTAGTTAATTTGTGTGCATGACTAAGCAGAAAAAGCCAGAAAAGAATTCCAAACCTCTACACAAGCCAGAAAAAGCTAAGGGGCTGGTGACCCTTGGATGACCAAACTTCATAGATGAAATCTTCAAGAAAGCAGAATCTCAGCCCTCAGTAGGACCCAGAAAAGTTATTTCTAGATAGCCTACTAGTTCCCTTCAGGCCACATGATCACCATCTGTAGCTTTTGGTGAGGTGCATAGCCAAACTGAAGAGCAGGACTTTCAAGAAATCGAAAATTCTACTCCAGAACTATTGCAGGAAGGGAATTTCAGTAATCTTTGTGAAGGAGGAGGAGAGATAGGGGAAACCGAGGAACTGAGATCTCCTCTTGAGACAACTCAGCCATTGAACAGCCCAGACAAGGGAAGTGCTGCAAAAATCATCTTTGAAGAAACTCAATCTCCTCAGACATTAGGCACTCTCATTATCCCAGATAGAGGAAGTGCTATTAAAACTATTCCTGTTAAAGCCATTCCCCCTCAACCTAGGAATACCCTCCTAGATATCTCAGAAGTACATGTTTAGCCCCAGTTGGAATTTCTTCTTGTCTTTGCCTTAGTGAGTGTGTTGACTGGGTTTGACTGCATGCGTGCACTCAATGACATGCATGTTGATGAATCCCTTACATGTGATCAACAACACTGCTCACCATGTCTGCTCTGTGTCAGCTGCTAGGATGGATCCTTAACTTGTACGGGCGTAGTTTCATCCATGAGTGCATGTTCCTCCCACTACTGTTCCTGTTATTGTTGCAAATCATTCGTCTGTCTATGCAACTTCATGTTCTTACTTAATTGCTTCTTCAACACATGCAAATCCTTCTTTGTTCCATCTTCCGCCTTCATGCGATCTTCATGCCACGCCATCACTTCATAGTTGGAGTCTCCAAAGTTGCTTTCATCATCAATGTACCTAGTTAAACTTGCAACCTTGTTCCACCTCCATGTTGTCAACCACCCTCCTCTTGTATTCGTTGCATTTGGTATGCTGTCTTTAGCAGTTGTTCATTATGATTCTTGTTGTGATGCTATTGCTGTCATATCTTGATGTCCTTGTCTATGAACAACTTGATTTCTTAGTGAGTAGGCAAGTCCATGGACACTTGATCAACTGCATCCCCAAGTGTGCTCTGAATGGTGTATTCATCTCTGCTCTCCTGGAAACCATTATACTTGTACTGTTGAGAGGCAGATGAACACCTGGGATACTTGGAGACATGGAAACACTCATGGCAAGCAATCTTTCAGTTGAAAACCAAAATGAACATGAGAATTGACTCACAACCTACCTAGGTGCATGATCATGAAGGTTGTACAATTTTGGCTGAGAGGTTGAGAGATTGACTGCCAAGACTATACAAGGCACATTCTAAGTTGTTGGGAGACTGGCTGACTGCTGGAACTACACAATGCACAATCCATTCTGGCTGCTGATTGCTAGGATTATGCAATGCATAATTCCAGCTGGGAAGGACTGCTGGCCTAGGGACAGATTTGTGCAATTTCTTGGGCCAAGCAGCCACTGTCCTCAAGAAATGCACAAAACAGTCCTGGAGGCCATTGCTAGGTAGGAATGTAGAAATATAAGAGGAAGGTGAGTCTTCCTTTCCCAGATTACGCAATGCAGCCTTAGTGAAGGCAGAGTTCGGGCCAAGGTTGGCCCGACTCACCAATGGGAAATTGAAAGAAACTAAGACAGTAAATGCATGGCGACACTAAGTGATAGAACAAGTGATTGATACTGCATGCAAAGCATGAATGAAATATTTAGCAAATAGATCAACATGCATGTGGGTGAGGCAGTTCGCCAATTAGGCGAACTTCTGTGCAAAACAATTTCATGCATGCGACAGCAGTGAGATAACAATGAAAATTGAAACAGAGCTAGGAAAAGCTAGTATATATGTAAATGAAATCCAAAATTCAAATAAATCAAGAAAATAGTACTCTCACAAGAGAAAACACAAAAGGCGACAGAAATGCAGCACAAGGCATGGGAAGCGGGCTTGCCCCAAAACAAATGAACTGAATATGTCGACTGCTCCTAGATGTGATGTAGGATCTCAAAGATATAAGGTTGATGTGAGGAATGTGCTATGCAGTGTCCAGCTGATGAGTTATGATAAAATCAGGATTTTGATGTGCATGCCACAAATCTAGGGGAAGATACACCTGATGGGAGGTTTCTGAATTGCTCCTTGCATGTAACCTCCAACTGCTAAACATAGAACCCCGAGACAAGGGATGCCTTTCCATGCTGCCTTAGGAGAAGAAACCTATGCATGCAAGTCGGTTTTGCTTGGTCCCAGAGAGAACCGGTCAACTCAGCTGCACATGTAAGAGTTTGTTTGACTGCTTGAAGGAAATGTGCATTTCTAGCTGGGCGCTGGGCTGACTGCCCAGGAGTTTTGCACAAATTCTAGGTAGATTAGTTGACTGTTGCCTAGATTTGTGTAAATCCTACGCTGAGCAGCTTGCTGCTAGGAAAATTTGCAGAAATCCTGCAGGGAGGGTTGGCTAGCAGAATTGCGTAATCCTGGAGCCCAGCAAGCTATCAGAGAGGATTGTGCAATTCCTGGAGGGAAGGCTAGTTGCCCTCTAGAAATATGCATTTCAAGGGGAAGTTTCTCAACCTACATCTGGACCAAGTCTGGGTTAGAAACCTATGAGGGGAATGGATATATTGTGATCGATAGACTACCTTTTTGTGAGGAAAACACTTGAAGCTTGAGTACTTAACGAAGCACGACAAAGTGTTGTGTAAGGTTGGTAGGGAGGCTCCAAAACATGCTAAGGAAAAATTCTGGAGGGTGGTTGTAGCCGCTACAACAAGTGTCTATCCGGCATGTCTGCATAATTTCTTCCATTAGCAGAGCAGGCATGCTTTGCAGTTTTTGCACAAATTTTTGGGGGAGTGAGGCCCGAGGTCATTGCCTGGTCAAAATCTTTAGTTGACCAACTGGAGACTTGGTTGATGTGCTTGCGGGAAGTGCAGATTGAAATGGATTGCTAGGAAACTTCTGCATTATTCTGGGTGATAGTCAGTCGATTCCAGGGTTGCGTAGTGCATGTTTCTTGGGAAGCAAGCTCAAGCTCTACGCAATTCTAGGCAGAAATACATAATCACTGAGGGTTGAATCTGCACAATGCAGCTCAGCAAATGTCCGATTTTTGGAGGATGGTCCGATTGAAAAAGCTTCAAAAATATGACCAAGTGTGTGAACGAGTGACTTCGTACATGCATGAAATCGTGAAAAAGCAATCTACATGACTTGACAATAAGACACCTCAAACCAACAAGACAACATACACTCAGTGTGACTGATCGACGGTGTGAGCAACAAACGCAACACTTGTGATAGATTGTTGAATGACCGCGATGACACTTGCACAACAATGCATATAACTTTGTGTGCGAGTGAGACAGGTGTTTACATAGCAAAAAAAACTTTTACACATGAAGACGGACCTTGTGCATGGCCAAAACATGAGTGCAAGGATGACATTGTGATCAAGATGCAAAAATATTCTCGTTGAACAGTCAAGCAAGGAGGGTGCAAAGACTCAACACGAGTTCATGGGATGAGCTCGAGTGCTTGCAAACATCAAGAAAAAACCTAAGGAAGGCTCCGAAATTGGATGCAGGCCAAAATTTTGGAGGGTTTTGCAGCTGCTACAACATGTCCATTATCTACTTTTTTGGAGGTGCCCATTAAATTTTGACAAAGTTAAGTACAAGGATCTAAGGCTGCAAACCCATAAATTTGTAATCTCAAATGGCCAATTGTATTGGAAGGACCTAGTAGGGATTTTACTTCTATGTTTGGTTGAAGAAGAAATCCAAAAAATGATTGATGAATTCCATAATTGTGTCTATGGAGGACATTACAGCTGGAAAGATACAACCCACAAAATCCTCAAGGCGGGATTTTATTGGCCTAAGCTATTTGGCGAGGTGCATACTTATGTTAGGTCTTATGAGAAGTGCCAAATTTTTGCAAACAATAGAAGTTAGCACATTTTCCTTTAATCCATGTGTTTTTTGAATAACCTTTTAGGCAGTGGGGGTTGGACTTCTTTGGGGAAATACACCCACCTTCCAGTGGTTAGAACAAGTGGATACTCATAGCTACTGATTACTTCACTAAGTGGGTAGAAGAGACACTAGCCAAAAATGAAACAAATCTTGTAGTGATTAAGTTCATGGAGGAAAACATCCTTGCCGGGTTTGGTTGCCCTAAGAAGATTGTCACCAGCAATGCTCAAGTGTTCAAGTCAACCAAGTTGATTGATTTTTGCAAAAAATACAACATGATAGTAGGCCATTCTACCACCTATTATCCACAAGGAAATGGATTGGCTAAATATTCAAATAAAACCTTGGCAAGGATTCTAAAGCAGACAATATTAGAAAATCAAAAGAACGGGGATTCACAACTGAATTTTTTCCTACGGGCCAATAGGGTTACCACCAAGAGGTCCACTAGGAAGTCCCCTTTTGAGTTGGTTTATGGAAGGATGCAATCTTCCCCACGCAGTTAGCTATGCTAGTAGCTAAAATCTTACAATATGTTTGGGAGGAGCCAAATTCTTTGACCAAAAGGATAAATTAGTTTGTAGAACTTCAAGAGAGAAGAGAATAGGTGAATCAAAATTTGATCAATTATCAGGAAAAAATGAAGTCCCTGTTTGAAAAAAAGGAAAAAGATAGGTATCTGCAGCCAAGAGATTTAGTACATAGATGGGAAGTCAGAAGGGAATATAAAGGAAAACATGGCAAGTTTGACCCTCTATGGTTTGGACCTTTCAAGGTCCTTGAAACCAAAGGGAACAATACCTTCTTGCTAGAAAATTTAGATGGTGACGTGCTTGAGCTACCAATGAATGGGAAGTTTATCAAGCCTTAATTTCATCACTGAAGAAACCCACTTTCTTCCACTGTAAATACCAGTGAACCATTGTAAATGCCAACACTATTTTATGGATTTTATTACGACTTTTTATTTTATGGAGGTTTAAATAAAATGACTCCATACCCAGGGAGTACGACACTAATTTGTAGGTTCTCATTGCATTGTATACAATACACTTTCCATAGTTGGAGCTAATGTTGTTTCCCTTTATCACTTATGTAGAGAGAGATGAGAGGTCAAATTCAATAATCCTAGCTAAAAAATAAATTAAATTAGTGATGGGGAAAATTATCAAGCCCTAACGACATGGCAAAAGATCTAAGGTTAAAACCTGCACTCATGGAGCCCCTATTAGGTAAGCGTGATAGGCTAAAGGAGGAGTTTTGAGCAGGTGTACCCTTTTGATTAAATTCTGATCAGTTTAGAGGTGGATTGTTATCCATCTCTGCCTGAAAAACCCCCCTAGAAGCATTTCGAGTGGGGGGGTAACTTGTACGGCTTATAGCTGACGCTACCCCCCGGAGTTTACAAGTCAAACTGGCAAGCCTACTGATCTAAAAACCCAGATTGATTCCCAGGGATAATCAATGGATCCGACCTCTCGCTCTCCTACCTACAATGATGGACATCCCATTGGCACCAATTAAAGTGAGATATGGATTCAAAAGTTAAATGGTAACCTCTATGCCCCATGCTTCCATCCACCTGTCTTTTGTCACCACCCAATCCCCTTTTGCCATGTGTCTTCTCGTGACATCATCCTACATCACATGACCATTTCCCCCTCTCTGCCTATAAAATCCCTCCCTGCCTCAAATATTTAAAAGTTTCATATTACTTCTCAATGCAAATCCCTCGCGCCATCCTATGTTTTATAAAGTCATATGATCACTCATCTAGTCGAGAACCTCCCTCTAATGCAATTTTCATCTATCTCTGGGATAACTAGGTAATAGGTCGGTCCCTTTCACCTGTAAATTATTTGAATATTCATTGGAACATGAAGAAAGCAACCCCTAAGACCTCTAAAGCCCATGAGGTTAAACCCTCCTCTATTGTCGAGCATCTCATGGACATAGAGGCACAAATTACTGACCCCTCTAGTGCCTACCACCTCACGAACCTTCGATTCAACTTATATGGTAACCATGTCAGAGGAGAAGACCCATTTCGGGTGGCTGATTCAGACATGTACTACCAAATTGTACCCTCGGTACACTATTTCCCTGAGTTTGTCTCTTGGTTGACAACCGCTTAGATAGACGAGAAGGACTATTTCATCTCCTTAATCAGGGTCAAAATCCTATTTCAAAAAGCCCTGATTTGTAACCAAAGCTCCCCTAAACCCCAATAGTTTATAGAAACTACACTGGTCTACCATTACACTACCCTTCCAGATGATGAGCAACAATCCTTTCTGCAACTAGTCTTGGCCCGTGGCCTACATTGTTTGCCTATTGCTGACAATTTCCATATAACCCTATTTGCAGAATCTATTTAGTTCATCCTGTCCCTAATTGATCATTTGTTTGGGGATGATGATCTAACCGAGGCCATAAGATTCCAGCTGCACCATTTCCCCACCACCTCCTATTTCATATATTATTCCTTAATGTTCTTCTTGTTTATGCACACTCATGTGGATGATTTCGAGTGTCTAAGTCTTAGTTTGGTGGCTTCCAACGAACAAAGGAAGTGTGTTTTTGAATGGGACATTTTTGTTAGGAAGATACAAGATGTTGATGGCTATTCCTAGTTATTATCCTCCTACATGGCCATTTCCTATAAAATTATTCATTTTTTTCCCCTCTCATAGTTCTCCCTCAACAAAAAGCAATCCTCCAATTTAGCAAGGACACGAGGATGGGGGAATGGTACCTATTTAAGAATTTCACAGAAATTAGGGTCTATGGGTGTGAGCTTCCTCCTTACCTCTTGTATGTGTTTATTCCCATGAGGATTTTCACTCTTGAATTCATCAGACAAAGCCTTAATTTAGACCAAGTTCACTTTGTCCTTGCTAAGTAGAAATATATGTTTAAGTTAGGCAAGTCTGTGGGACCTTTTATTAGCAATTCCAGACAATCCCACAAGGAAATTGAGGAATTACTCAAACAAATTAATTTTCATCTAAGGGATGTCTGGAATTATGATCCTCATGGTGTCATTTCCAAGAGAAGTGAGAGCATAAAGGCTTCAACTTATGGCATGAGGATAGGCCTGAGATCGAATGGAAGGCTAACTTTGTTTCATGGCCTATTAACACACAGATGGAGATCGAGACTCCAGCAATGAAGCATAAGGCACATATAAGGACCATTGACTAAACGGAAATGTCAATATGGAGGATGTACACCCTAGTAGAAAGGAAAAGACCCAAGAGATAGAGGAAGAAGAAACTGTGACCAGGTTAGTAGAGACAAGACCAGATCCACTAGGGTTCTAGGTGACTTTGGAAGACCCATTACAGACTATTGCCTCATCCTCTTCAAAGGTAACTATTTTAAGTTCAAAAGGAAGTGTAACTAATACTGAGCCAAGATGGCCTATTAGAAAGGTCATTGAAGAAATAAACAAGAAGGTAAGGGAAGAGATGTAGAAAAAAATAGCATCTCATTCAGTCCCATATCAGGCTAGACTTTTGGTTGCTTTGGACTTAGAGAGAGATAAAATGAAGTTCTCACTGCAACACCCACTAGCACAGTCATTACCTTCACGCTCTCAATTTAAGGCCCTAGACATTTCATTAGACTTGACAAGTGTCCCTCTACAATATAAGATTAACTTCCACAGGAAAGTGGAAGACATGTTGTACAGTGAGCTGAATAGAAATGCAATGACCATTAGGAAGGCTGAGAAGCTGCTAGATAAGGTTGCAACAAGGTTAAAACAAGAGAGAGCTAAATCATGAGAGCTTCAAAGAGCTGATTGTGAAGTTGGGAGTAAATCTAGAAGACAAAGCTGCATTCGAAGCCCTTCTCCAAAGTTCACAAGAAAAAATACAAGACTTAAGACAAAAACTGAAGATGTCAGCTAGTGCGCATGTGAAATCTAAGGCACTGGCATAAGTGGAAGAAGAGAAAGAAATATTGGCAAAATAATTGATAAAAAGAAACAATGAGATAGTAGCCCTTAATAAATATGCAACAAAACTTCAGCTGAGGATAGATGCACACATTTGTCTAGTGCTTGTGCCTGAAAACCCTCAAAATCCCACAGAACAACTCACCAAGACCCTCACCAAAATCGAGCTTTCAGAAGGGGAGCTTAAGAATGTGTAGAAGGATTTGGACACTGCCCAAAGAAACCTAACATAGAAATAAAAACAACTTGAGATAGCCAGGACAAAAGCTGACCTAATAAGTAAGAACCTATACGTAACAAACCAAGAAATTTATGAGCTAAAAGGCACGCTGAAAGGAAACATGTCTCTCCTGCAGGCCAAGCAACTTTTATGAGATGAAATCATAGCGGAAATGAAAAGAAATTGGGAGTACATAACTCTGATGGATAAACAAAATATTTTAATCAAGTATTATGAGTTTTTCATACTAGCTGCTACAGAAGATGGTGTAAAGAACTCCAAAATTGCAAAGAAGTTCATTTAGTTTGTAAATGAAAGGCCACTCAATGAGTTGAGGCCAATAGATGTTGTGGATAGAGTGTCTGTTATCATGGATATCTCTAAATTTGTTTAGAAGGAGGATGCCAGAGTCAAAGATGAGGAATGTGTAGAGGTGGTACTGAAAGATGTGGTTGCTTTCAATGTTGATTTTGATGAGAGAGTCGGGGTAGGGTTTCTTAGGTGCTGGGATCTTGTGGGAATTATAATCCCATGGACACAATATAATAATATGTTAGTGGAGGCCAAGAGCAAGGCAGATTCCTGTCATGAGAAGACTACCACCCTTAAAGATAAAACAATGGTTAACTATCTCAGAAAGGAACTTCAACTGTTAGGGTTGGTAAATACCTTGTTCCACCCTAGGTTGAACTATACAGGGGTCTCGAATCTCAAAATTGCATATCAACAATTCTTTCATGCTCCTCTACCAGCTCCAACTCTATGGAAAATGTGTGAATAGTTTTTCAATCCTCCTGTGCTCTAGATCATTGACCCAACTCTATTTTATGTAACTATTTTATTTCAGAAGAAATAATTTCAATTAGTTATAATTGGTTAGTACAATTGTGCCACTGAGCAAGATGATATTTTGTTATGATGATTCAATCCCAAATCAAGAAAGAATATTTTGTAATGGGCTCTCCCTCTGAGGCCCTATTAAAATAGTTCATGACACAAAACAAGAGGTTCAAAATTTTGGTTTTCCAAGAGAGAAGCTCTATAAGTTGTCAATGAAATGTATGCTTTGTGAAATATTAATCAAAGTTTTTGGCAATTCTAACTCATATAAATGTGTAGTATGTATTCCTTCTTATGTTTGTTCCATATGTTCTCACTGTTCTTCTGAGAATACATGTAATAGCAGTTGTTGGATATGTTTTCATGGATTTATGGATTCATCTAGGTCTAATGTTGATTAAAGATGCCTATAATTGATATGAATTGTTATCCTTAAAATGTGTTCCATGTATCCTAGCACTTCATTTAAACATATTTCTCATATGTTTCACACTAAACTTCAATGAAAAATACTCTTAATTTTAAGCCATGTGCATTGGTTTTATTTCTTCCTTTATTATTTTATCCGATATACTACAAATGGCATATGAAATTGCATCTGCATATGATGTTGGCCACTAGAACTAGATATTAATGCTTCTATGAGCTATATTTGGCATCCAACTTTGTATTTCTCCTCTTAAGGAATGTTTTGAATCAATTTCATCTCAAATATGTTAAATACTGAAGTGTAATAAAAATATCAGCAAATCCTTAAAGCACTTAATAAGTTGTCCTAGGCACTGGTCTCCTTTCAACCCCAAGGTTGTCTCTAGGAGCTGTAAAAACACCAAAGGTTCCTTGATCACCTTGGGAATGCTAGAGCTCCAAGATTGAATGTGAAAATGAACTCTAGAGGTGTCGATTAAATAGATTTGAGAAAATTACGGTTTATGACATGCAACCCTCTACTTTACTAATTCCTACCCATTCCCCCCACCCCTTGCCTCCTGATTCCTTACACCTTCTACGTCCATGTCCTTGGTTCTTGCAACACTACCTCTGCACCACTCTACATTCACCTACATTTTTATCAGCGTGTCTTTGCACCCTTTTGGTGCAAATACTAGTTTTAAAATGTTACGAATATATTGGTTTATCAAATCAATTCAAGTTGACACTGCACCTAGTTCTCGAGTTCTTATTATTTATGCAGTAGGACTTTGAACCACCCATTGTGATTCTGAGCAACGAGACTCAACATAGGGTGTTGTGCTCCAGAATAGTTTCTAAATATCCTCTTATCAATGAGCAAGCAGTGAGGGTAGAATAGATCCATAAATACACCCGTCCCACCTAGGCATTCACAGGTTCAATTTAAAATGTCTAAGGAAGCTTTCCAATTTTTGATTTATCAAAAAATTATATTAGAAAGTATGAAAATACAATAATTTATATATTAAAAAATATTATAGAAATTATGTATTTAAAAATTTGCAACTATAAAAAAATAGTAAGTTCCTCATTAAAAAATATAACTTTGATATTAAAGAATTATAGAGAAGGATAACCTATATATTTAAAAACTAACCTAGATCAATCTTAACTCTGAATCTATCAAGTGCCGAGAGGGATCAAATATCTCGAGGTGAAAACCTCTTTTTTGAGTGTAAAAATTGAGGAAAGGTTTGCACATCAAGAGATTTGATCCCTCGACGCTTGATAGATTTGGAGTTAAGATGGATCTAGGATGGTTTCAGTTGTGTTCGGCCAAGGAAAATCTATCGAAGGTATGATTAATTTTATCAATAATATGTAAATACATCTAATATTAATAATCTCATTTTAAATATGCAAAATATGTCTGAGATAAATTTGGTCATTTTAATTTTAAATTTGCTGAGTTACCTCAGTTTATTGAGATGATAAATATTGTTGATAATTTTTAATGATGAAAAATGATGAAATGAAAATTTTGAATGCAAAGTGAAAATGTAATAGTGTTGAATGATAGAAAATGTGAATAATAAGAATGTAGTCAATTACAAATAGTCTTCATTGCGATCAATCTCAAACTATTTTCTTCTACTATTCTTATTGTCACCCTTGTTAGTTTTGTCATTTTTTCATATCGATTATAGGAAAAGGGCAGTTGAAATCGTAAACCGTTTAAATATTTAGCTCACGATGTTGTAGTAAACATCATACCTTGTCTCTCTTGCTCTCCAATATTAATAAGTTGAATTAATATAACACAAAAGTCAATGTACATTGCCAATAATTTTTTGTGCTTACATTGAAACCAATGCACATTGTTAATCCAATCACTTTAAAATTAATGTACCATCATACATCTAATTACATCAAATCAGAAATCAACATCTACACTAAAATAAGTGCATCTAATGTAAGCAATCAAATAGATTATAAAACAACTTCTACACTAAAATCAATGCATCTAATGCAAGCAATCAAATAGGATTAGAAATCAGCATCTACACTCAAATCAATGCATCTAGTGCAAGTAAGAAAATAGGATTAGAAATCAACAGCTAAACTCAAATCAATGCATATAGTGCAAGTAAACAAATAGGATTACAAACCAATATCTACACTGAAATCAATGCATTTAGTGCAAGAAATCAAATAGGATTAGAAATCATTTACATTAAAATCAATACATCTAGTGCAAGCAATCAAATATAATTAGAAATCAACATTTACATTGAAATCAATGAATCAAGTGAAAGTAATCAAATAGGATTAGAAATCACCATCTACACTGAAATCTATGCATTTAGTGCAAGCAATAAAATAGGATTATAAATAATCTACATTGAAATCAATGCATCTAGTCCAAGCAATCAAATATCATTAAAAATCACCATCTACACTAAAACCAATGGATTTAGTGCAAGCAATAAAATAGGATTAGAAATTGTGTTCTACACTGAAATCAATACATCTAGTGCAAGAAATATTCTTCCCTCTATCCCCCCTCCATCTATATATGTACCTCCCTCCATCTCTCCTTCTTTGTCTCTCTATCTCAAGCCCCCAAACACACATGCTCTCTCACTCTATATTTATCAATCCCTTTGTCCCTCCCTCCCTCTCTCCATATCTCTCTTCTTCCCTCTCTTCACTTTCCATCAATATCTCTATCTACCTTTGTCTCTCTATATCACCCCAAAAACATACACTTTCTTTCTCCAATCTTATCTATCTATCCCTCCCTCCTCCTCTCACTTTCTATCTCCCTCTCCCCCGCTTCTCTCTCTTTCCCCCTATTGTCCTCTATCCCTCTCTCTCCATATTCCTTAGCACTCCCTCTCTCTCTCTCTCCACATTTATCTCTCTACGTATTTCTTCTTACCTCCCTCTCTCTCCCCCTCATCTCTCTTTCCTCCCTCTCTCTACTCTCTCACACCCTCTCTCTTACTTCGTCTCCTACCTCTCTTTCTCCCTCTCTTCACCCTCCAACTTTGTTATGATATCCCTCCCTCTCTCCTTCTCTCTCCCTTCTCTCCATATCTCCTTCTTTGTCTCTTTATTTCACCCCAAACATACACACAATCTCTCCATCTCTCCCTTGTCATTCCCTCTCTCTCTCCACTTCTTACTCTCTATGTATTTCTTCTTCCCTCTCTCTCCCCCCCTCCAACTCCATCTATCTTCTCCTCTCTCTCGTCCTTCCCCTCTCTCCCTTTCTCTCCTACCTCCCTCTATCTTCCCCCATCACTCTCTCTCTCTGTCTCTCTCTCTCTCTCCAACTATGTTACTATATCCCTCCCTTTCCTTCTCTCTCCTTCTCTCCCCCCTTCTCTCCATATCTCCTTATTTGTCTCTTTATCTCACCCCTAAACATACATGTTCTCTCTTCATCTCTCCCTTGTCACTCCCTCTCTCTCTCCACTTCCTATTCTCTATGTCTTTCTTCTTCCCTCACTCTCTCCCCCTCCAACTCCATCTCTCTATCCCTCCCTCTCTCCCCCTCCAACTCCCTCTATCCCCTCCTCTCTCTCAAGTCCTCTCTCTCCTACCTTCCTCTTCTTCCCCCATCTCTCTCTCTCTCTCTCTCTCTCTCCCCTC